>JAODIE010000007.1:3334545-3382288 GCA_027575565.1 Diploeciton nevermanni
AAAAAACATTTAGGCAAACTAGAGCAAAATTCACCAAGATCAAACTATAAAAACTGCCTAGTCTACATTTCGTCAGTATTATTATTAATCCAACATTGCACTTTTTATTCTTCCCAAGATAGTTTTCAGGAGAGCAAGAAACCATAATTATTTTATAGCTATTGTAACCGCGATTGTTAGCAGTTTCATCGACATTTTATTACAGAGAATAAATTGAGCTAAACTTGTTGCTGTTGTAGATAAAAAATAATATACTTATTCTAATAGAGGTTTAAAAATTTAGAAATTTTCTAACATCATTTGCAAATGTATAGCTCAAATTGTTAGGAAAACAAATTATTAAATGACATTTAAATATTACATTTAACATAGAATGTAGTATTTATTGCAATGACCAAAAAGCATAATCTACTGTCCAAAGGTTATATTGATCTCTACAAGGATTTCTTTTTGTTTCGAGGGTGTTTTATTTCACTCTCATGACCTTAATATCTTATTTCGTTAAATAAAATTACGGGATGCCATGTACAAAATGCAATACCACCTTACAACTAATGTCACTCCCATTTCTCTCGCTTCCGTTTTCTAGCTTACGCTTCTAACTTTCTTTATTTATGATAAATTGTATACGGGGTATAAGAATTTTAATTCATTGCACATTTCGGGAATAATGCATTACGCCTAGTCAAGAAAGTAAATTACTACTTGAAACCTCTGACTACATTCTTGGAAGTCTGTGCACAACTGGAATTTGTTTCAATTCCAGATAAGTATTTTCAAGCTTTCAACCCAATGTAATTCACCATGAAGAGTTTGCAAGGGGAGAGCAGAATGCGCGTCAGAAGCACATGGTAGAGTTGTCGGGAATTGTTTGTCAGTTCATCGACCGTGTAAAGGGTTTTACACCCAAATTTTACGTGAAAATCTTTACATTCCAAGGCTTTCTTGCCAAAATGGAGGCTAGATCTGTGATTTTTCTTTTTTCACTCATTTGTACGTTGGACAGGATCGTGTTTTCGCAGATGTTGTTCACGCTTGCTGAAAGACTAAACATTCACTAATTAAGACTTGTGACAGTTAAGTCGAGATGCCCTTTTCTCAGGTATTTGCATTTTAAGCTGTCACTCTATTAAATGACGAAGACTAAAGTTTTCTAAAGGCAAAATTTACAGTAAACAACACAAGTGCACATAAAAAGAAACACTTATCAAAATAGTATTTTCACGAAATTGAGGTAAACTACTTTATATATAAAAAATTGAATTAATATTAATATCGAAATGATTTACGATCATAGCATCATAGATCTGTAATCTCATCTGCTTTAATATTGTAATGCATAACTTTGATCGTGCTACATTTAAGAATTAATTTTCACCGGAGTAGAGAAATGATATAATTGAAAATGTGTTTTTCTCAAAATAATATTCGTTTTGCCGAAAGACAAACGAAATAGAGACTTCTGGGAGAGTTGCTGTAAATGAAATTAATACTGGTCGATAGAGTTTGAAAAACATAGGTTTGTAGTGCAAATCTTTATCGCATTTTGATTATTATTTAATTTATGATTATTAAATCAAACAAAGCTTCTGAATATACCAACTTAACCCAGTATTAACTTTTTTATTTTATTTTTTAATGTACATATTACTTAAGGCCGAGATATCGGACTCAACTGTTTTCTGGCAGTTGGCTTTAAATGAAAGTTTCTATCGCAAACGGTAAGCGAGTTCAGTCCATACATATGACTTTAATGACTGCTGGCTGACCATATTGCTACCATCCCTTGCGTAGTTATCGCTTTCAGCTAAATTATTTGCTATCGTTTGCTCGCTTGCTTTTGATGGACTGTTAATGGTCGCGATAAACATGCACTACCAGTTTCATCGCACTATGCTTATGACGCCAGAACTTTTATAACCATTTATATCATTCACATTCTACAACCTACAGGAATTTTGTATCATTTAGTAAAATAAATTTTCTAATTGCCATTCGCTAAATTAAATATTAAGGGAAAGAAGTCTGCTCCCTTTCACTTATGTTTGGACCATATGGTCTGCTCGCTTAAATAATAAATGAAGTGGTTGGGTAGATTGTAAGAACACAACAAAAGGCAATATGAAAAAGTAATTGCCACTTAATTTCGTATTCTAATATCTCATTGTTGTTCCTGTTTGTATATTCATATCAGCGTCAAGCTCGCCAGTCTGTAAGTCCATGCTTGGTAATTACAATTATGTCAAACATTTAGTGCTCCGGTGATTCCATTGTCTCGCTTCGTTTCTGCAGCAGGCTTGATTGTCAAGAACACAGCTGTGCAGGATGACTTGGCGTCAGTCTTGTTTAGTCTGTATTGTTAATCGTAATGTTCTGAAATAAAACTGCCTACATCGGTTTTATCTATTACCTATGTTTTCAATCATATTCAATTTTGAAACGCCAGACTTACGTTTTTATGAATATAAGTAAAAGGACAAATCAATGAGTAGCATAATTTGTTTTATGGTGCTTTTACGGCTTTTTCGTGCCAGACATGTTCTAACTTTCCGCGCGACTAAACTAGAAAGAGTCGGTAACTTGGGAATGTGGGAAATAGCAACAGCATAAGGTTTGTATTATTTTCTCGCTCGTGCTATTGAACGTCTTTATTCTTTTATACGAAAAAAGACGCCCGAGAAAACGTAAGGAAAGGCAACGTACAAGCCTGTAACATTAGGACCAGCTTGAGTTCCAGAAAGAAAATTGTAATTTTACTTACGTTTGTGGCGACAGTTATTATTTCAGTTTCGCTTTATTTTTAGTTTTTGCTATATTGTTCATGTTATAATTAAGGGCCTATATGTGTCCTAAGTACGCAACATTAATTCTCACATTATTAATTATTTATATTATGTGGATAAAATTTCACTAAAATTTATACTAAAATTCACTTAATAAAACGTTTTCAGCATGTTGCCTTCTTTAGTATTCTGAATAAATGAATTATTGTTGATGAATATTAAACATTTGGCAATCACACTCAATGATACTCTAATTATTTCTAAGTATAATAAACATTGCATGTATGAGAACATAATGTTCTAAAGTGTTTTTGTAATTTTTTTTTTATCGCAAGCGCGTTTTTTACAATGAATAACCCTATAAAGCACTAAAATAGTTTAAATTTGTAAGAAAGGTACCTTATTCTGCAATATTAACAACGCATACAGTAAATATCGCTGTAATTAATTATTATTTATGAAAGGCTGCTATCGTAGAGTTCCGAACAAAGACTAGACTTTTTTCGCATTCACCCATAGTGAGTAGTCACTTTAAGATTGAATTTCTAGATTATTCCAATTACAAGCACTGTAAATTACTATAAATACCGACTTGACTTTGTCAAATTAAAGCTTCATCATCTTAATAAAATTTTATAACACACTGCTGAAATTTGAAACAAACTGAATATTAAATAGGAATTTTATTACAAATTTTTAATGGTTTTTGGCTATTTGATTATTTTTACAATTCACGATTATTAGTACTTCTTAATGTTTTATCTTTTTATACGTATATGAAATTAATGTCATTCAGCGAGGAACGTAAATCACATGTGAATATATAATACACATCCATGTTAACAGTCGGACTTTCCTAAATAAACAAATCAAATTTATTGACTAATTACAGCTGTAAATTCGGTGTGGAATTCTATAGAGTTTGATGGTAATAGTTTCTCTCCGGCGTTGCAAGATTGTTATTGTTATTAGGTAGAGTGTTAATTATAAACCTACTTTTGAATGACACAGTATTAATTATTAATTAAGTAATTAATACAAGGCCAAAATCAAACTTGTTATAAGAAACATATCAGGCGCGAAACGTTCTGATTAGGCACAAATTAAATTTTACAATCCACAAGTTTTTTGAGATATGAAATACACTTAGTAGGCCAAAGGTGTAGAATTTTTTGATAATTCAGCGTAGTTTTATTTGCTAATACTAAACGTTAAGATTTCTCTTATTTCCAATGGAAGAGGCCATCGACCTTATTCTGACTTTGAATTGAATACGAGATAAATTAATAGATATATCGAGAAAATGCCATTGTTGGGTAAACCCGATCTAGTCGACAGAAAACACGAGCCATCGTGTCTCCCTAATGTTAACCCAATGTCTTGCTGCTGCGCTACTTTAACATATTTATTAAGTATCTTCTGTATAATGCATTCGGAATTATTATTCTTTTCACCCAATAAAAAATGAATTTATTTCTCATAATAAACGAAATTCCAATAAAATGATGTAGCTCTGCTTTGCAACTCAGTCGGAAAGACATCTGACTGTAGCAGTGCAGCGAGGTGCATATTCGGAAGACACGGCTTCAAATCATGATGCGGGTTTATTCAATATAATAAATATTCCTATAGAATTCAGTCCCAATAACTGCTAGTAGTTCTCGTAGTTGTTGCAGTATAATGAAGTAGAGGAGGTCAAGTACGGTGTTGGTATTCGGCATGATTCCAGTTTGCTCAAAAAATAACAATAAAATAATACATCAAGGTAAGTAAGCCCAGATTAGTGAATAATATACTTGCTTTCAAATATGTTCTAATTCCACCTATTAGTAAGAAGAATATAAAAGCTACTTGCTCTTAACTATATTTTTAAACTTATTTAGGCAATAAACATCCAATGTGAGAAATTATTTTAAATTTGTTAACTAACAGTCTTTCAGTAAAATTACCCAAATGAAAACTCAATACAGACCAAATTTTTGAATGATAAATCAGCGAAAGAACATAATTATATATTTTATCTGCTCAAGTCGAATTAGTTTGCTTACGTTGCTTATTACGCTGCTGATATTGCTACCAAGCGCAGGTACTTACTGCTTAGTTAATATTAATGAGAGGAAGCCGTATTAAACTACCGCGGCGTGGCTTTACTTGAGTACTTCCGTGTAACCGAGACATAACGTAAAGTGAACACAAAGAAAAAAAACGCATTCACAACGGAAGAGATGCATGCAAGCAACACCCTGTGCCTAGAATTATACATATTAGTTTCGAGACCTTCCTCAGACTGCCACGATTGCGCCCCTTACAAAGTAACAAGAGAATAAGAAATCAGAGATTATCGGTGATTAGTGGCGAAAGAGTAAGGCATACTTAAGTAGTCCGTAATTTTATACCTAGCAAATTTATACTGCTCCACCATTTTTTAATCCGCGTTTCCTCTCTAGGAATACATTAATGTAGGAGAAATCAATAAATATTATATCAAATTAATATTTCTATTCCAGATGTCTTGAAGAGTAAGTCACAATGTTTCTACGGGTGCTTCTACACGTGTACTTGGCTACTCTCATCATCGTCTACACACTGGCGGTCGATTCCTGTAAGTACATTTACTCATTATGATAACTACATAATTGAACTATTGGGGATTGGTGCTCATTCTAGTATTGCTGAATTGCAAGCAAATGAAGTCTGTTCGAAAATGCATTGCATTGTTGCGAGATGTCAGTATTCTCCGAGAGCAATTGTGTATGTGCGACGTAGTTACATTTAGCGCATTGTTTCCATTAAACAAGGCGTGTAATTACGTCCCTTGTAAGCATGTGCCCGCCGACATAGAACGGAGCGACGGAAGCTGTTGTTTCTTCTTATTGTTCACTTAATCAATCAGAATCACTTACGAGCCTTCAGTAATTCCCATGCTGAACAAAGCAATTACCTAACAATTTAACAAGAACAGTTTATTGCTTTTATTATTTGTCATATCTGCAGGTTTCTGATGCTAGATGCTTTTATATATTTTTAGCACAATGCATTGCGCCACTTGGAATGGAAAGTGGTCAGATAAGAGACGACGACATTACGGCCAGCTCGTCCTTCGATAGCGGCAATGTTGGCCCACATCAAGGACGGTAAGGTTCTGAAAAATTTATGTTAATTCATGAAGACCCACTCTCTACAACTTTATTTTATTGGCTAATAATAATTTACACACAGAATACAGTGTATAAAGCTCTGGCTATTTAAGAAAATCTAAATATAGTAGTCAAATACTGATTGATAATTGAGAAGTAAATATTTGCATTTCAGGGTACGGACTGAGAAAAATGGGGGTGCATGGTGTCCGCACAATCAAGCAACCCAGGAACCCAACGAGTGGATTCAGATTGATTTGAAATCTACACATATGATAACAGCAACTGGGACGCAAGGTCGCTTTGGTAATGGACAAGGAGTTGAATTTGCCGAAGCGTATACTCTCGAATATTGGCGGCCTAAGCTCAACAAATGGATTCGATATCGCGCTCAAAGTGGTGAAGAAGTGAGTTTCTGCACATTTTTATCAGAATTGTATATACTATTTCTAAGAATGACCACGATTTACAACTTCATGTATTCTCAAGAAGTTAGTTAATGACTCACAGATCACTCATTTCCGCTGTTTAGTTGCATCGTAAGAATATGTTTTTTTTTTTTTTCTAAACAACAATTCAATTTTTGTTTATTTATTTTATATTATATCTGCGGAAATTGTACTAGGGTAACTAAATCGCTTCATCAAGGGCATAAGAAGTACAATATGTCATATTATTTCTTCAAAGAAAATAGTAGTAACTCATAGTAGTAACTGCTAAGCATCGAAAGGTCTTAAAAGCCAACAAAATGTATTCATTATTGGTATATAATTTATTTCATAAACCTTAGGTCAGTCCACACAGGTGTATTGTTTGAAAGAAATGTCTCATAACTGTGAAACATATGTTCGAAGCGTAGTTCAGAAAACATTTCATTATTATTTCACCAGTAATGTGTGATAGTCGTGCGCTTACTCATTAGGGAAAAACCTCAAGGAGTGGCAAGGCGTCAAAACACGTTTACCCGGGAAACATTACGGACGAGCACAAAGGACCGCAAAACACTCACTAATATATTTTCACGCAAAACTACTATGTTACTACTATGTACGAACGTGTTGGCGGCGTACATAACGACCACCTTCGATGTTGTCTTATCCTTGGCAATATTTTACGTCGGAGGAAATACGGAGTGCCACTAAATAACTGCGAGTGGAAGTCGTCAAAAAATAGAGAAAGGACGGAAGGCTAACGTGAAAAATCGATGATCTTAGATAACGGTACAAAACAAACTACGTGAACTAAGAAAAGTATATATCGTATATGGCATAATTTATTTCTAATTGATAAAGTAGCCACCCTCAACAATACTCTAACATAAATGTACTTGGTTGGCTCAAGTAAGCAAAATTTAGAAACATAATACTAGAAATCAGTTTAAAATAAGTAACATTCAAATGGCTATAATATTGATATTTTAAAAGTATTTTGTTTGTCATTCAGTTCTATTATTCGATTAACTCGAGAAAGTACTCTTTGTTGTTTCCAATGCATTTATCAAATCATTGTTACAAATTATAGTAATAGTCTTCCAAGGGTAGATATGCAAAGAAATCAGCATTTATCTTTTACGCCTTAAGTTTATGATTAGAAAACTTTTTATACATGTAATTTTTGTATATAAGGAACACGATACGAATTTATAACAATGCGTTAGCATTAAAATTTATAATTAAGTTTTAATTTTGCAAATTCAAAAAAAATTATCCGTAAAACTAAATGCGACAAAAAAAGTAGCGTCATTACATTCTCAAGAAATATATGTTCGGAATAAATTTTTCTTTTAACAAAAAAGTTGGCCAACACATCAAAATCAGTCAAGTGCCATTAATATAATATCAATTGAAAATTTGCTGTGTATATGGTCTTAATATATGCACACCATTATTTGACCTATGGGTACATTGTTCTGTTATAGGTAATTAATGGTAACATGAATACATATCTTGAGAAGAAAAACCAGCTAGATCCACCAATTTGGGCAAATAAAATCCGATTCTATCCGTACAGTTTTCACCAACGTACTGTTTGCATGAGAGTGGAATTGTACGGCTGCAGATGGACAGATGGTATAGTTAGTTATTCTATGCCACAGGGTGATAAACGCGGACAAAACTGGGAATTTTACGATTTTGGATACGATGGCCATTGGGATGGACATGAACTAAAACATGGTCTCGGCCAGCTCATCGATGGAAATTTTGGCCATGATGATTTTAAACTGGATTTCCATGATGACAAGCAAGCATGGGTTGGATGGAAAAATGATAGCCGAAACTCGAGACCTATTGAAATAAGGTTTGAATTTGATCGCGTAAGAGAATTTTCTGGAGTTCATATTTACTGCAACAATTTATTTACAAAAGAAGTGCAGGTTTTTTCGGTAGCAAAAGTACTCTTTAGCGTTGGTGGGAAACGTTTCAATAAAGGTGAACCTATCACATACGAATATGTTGAAGATAGGATTTTTGAAAATGCCAGAAATATCAGCGTTAAATTGCATCACCGAGTTGGAAAATACGTTAAATTGCAATTTTATTTTGCTGCCAAATGGTTGCTAATTAGTGAAATCACATTTGACTCGGTGGTAGCTCATGGAAACTTTACTATAGAGCAAGAACCAACAACGCAACCACCAGCAAAACAACATGATAGAAATCACAATAAGGACAAGATTGAAATTCCAATTCCGGAATATAATCATACGTTGAATAATCCAGCATACTTAACTGTGATTGTAATTGGACTCATTATATTGATATTTATATTGATTGGCGCAATATTTTTAATAATAAACCGCTACAAGAACAGAAAGTTTCTTCGTAGTCCCAATAATTCAAATATTGGATTTCCCAGCAATACGTTGGCTCATCTGCAACCTGAATCGGTATTCGGCGTCAGTGAGAAAGGCTCCGGCATTGAGGCTTATGGAGTCACAGAGATTGACGATATTGACTGTGGACGAAGCCATGGTACACTGAAATCCAGTTTACGATCCACATTGCCGTTACCACATTCTACCCATGGACAGATCTGTGAAGCCAACGAGTATCAGGAACCATATCAAGCTCGCTACGCTCCCTATTATAGTTACAGTTCCGTTGTGATGGAAATGCAAAATACTCTAAGTACTAAGAAAACATATGGGTATACACCAACAGGTAAATGAAATTATGTTGTTATTGTGTATGTCATATACTAGTCTAATATGTAAACTTTATAGATGCCTATGACTACGCCATTCCAGAAGCAGGTACTTTACCCCTCTTGGGAGGAAATGATAGTAGCGGCAGTAATACTGAAAGTATATTACAAAACGGAAGGAATAGTATAACGAATGGAAATCGAATATCACGAAATAGTCATAATAGCGTAAGTAATATGGTATATATGTGCATATAGTTATATATACGATTCTTTTTCTTTTTTTTCCTAGTCTCCAACGCAACAGGAAGCTTTAAATGCCTTAAAGAAAAGACTTGAAGAAACAGTCATACCAGAGTTTCCAAGACATAGACTACGAATGTTATCAAAGTTGTCAGAGGGAGCTTTTGGAACAGTAATTTTGTGTAATATTTCAAAAATATATAAATGCATCCAACTATATTTTCAGGTATATATTGCACAAGCTGATGGCATACCTGAATACAATTCGGATTTATCATTGGGATTCCGATTAGTTGCTATTAAATTCCTGGGTGAAAATTCTTCCGAAAAAGAGAGGTATATAATCAAAATCAATATACTTCATAGAGAACTTGAAATCCTAATAATGTTTGATGTAGGGATGATTTCTACCGAGATGTCAGAATTCTTTCAGCTTTAGAGGACCAAAATATAGCGCGAGTTCTCGGCATTTGCAGTGAGGACGATCCGCTGTGCGTTGTCATGGAATACCTGGACCATGGTGACTTATGTCAATTCTTAAAAACACACGTAGCCGCCGACAGTACCGCTATGAACACGTACGGTATAAAATCGCTATCATTCAATTGCCTTCTATACATGGGCACGCAGATATCATCGGGCATGCGATATTTAGAGAGTTTGAACTTTGTTCATCGTGATCTTGCCACACGAAATTGTCTTGTGGGCAAAGCATATCAAATAAAAATTTGCGACTTTGGCACTTACAACGAGGTATATGGCAACCATTACTACAAAGTAGATGGCAATACGCCTTTGCCAATACGATGGATGGCTTGGGAGAGTGTTTACCAGGGCAAATATACGACCAAGAGCGATGTTTGGTCTTTCGCAGTAACGCTCTGGGAAATATTAACACTTTGCCGACGGCAGCCATATCATGAACTGAATGATCCATTGGTAATGGAAAATTTAGCGCACATGCACTGTGATGATGAACAGTATCTTTTCCTACCGCGACCCATGCCTCATAAAGACATTTACGATCTAATGCTCGAATGTTGGCGTAGGAATGATATCGAAAGACCGACGTTTAGGGAAATCAATTTATTCTTGCAAAGAAAAAACTTGGGATACGCTCCTACGTCATAATGGTTAACCCCGCTCCATTTACTATGAGATTAATATTAGGAAAGACTGTTTCAAATATGTATACATATTAGAGACAAAACCATGATTTCTAGTGGGAACAAACGTAAATAAACATAAATGTTGTATGTATATAGAACACAGGGTGATATAATTATTTATAATTGTTTATTATTATATTGAAGCAAATGTAATAGATTAACGAACAGAAATTCTAAGCACCACCTTATAAAATCGTGCGGTAGGATATACTTCATCAATCATGAACTATTTTCAATTGAAACTGAATGAATATGAACTTGAACGCTTTAGACATTTCTGCTAAAATACAATTCGAACGGTGGGAAACTTCTAATTCAGGCATGTTATGTGGAAATAAATAAGAAGCTATGTCATAGCTCAGTCAGTCAAATCGTTGTCAGCTACATTCCTAAGTTTAATTTTCACGTACACCTCTTTCTACAAAGGTGCAGTATCAAAGAAGAAACAATATTTACAAGTGTAAATCTAAGAGAATCATTAAATATAACTGTGGATATGAATGAACGAAATATTTAGAGTGAAACTTATTTATAATAGTTAACAATCGCTTGCTTTAACCATTTGTTACTTGATCACATAAATTGCACAATAAATCGATGACAATGTAAAATTAATAACTAGCTATTAAATGATCATGAATAACAAAATTATATTATACGGATATCAAAATTCGTATTATTGCAATTATTAATTAATTATTATATTTACTAGTCAATTGATTGATTCGCTTATGCTCGGCTCATTATTTATTACATGCCTATACATTTTATTATAAAGCACAGCAACACATAAACTCGTAGTTATCGTCATTAAAGGACAGCTTTCGTCGGCTTGGCAACTTATGTTCCACACACATGAACGGATTTTGATTAAAAGAAACAGTCATATATATGACAATCCCTGTGTTGGAATTGTTGAGGCATATGGACCGCTCTAAATATTAATGAAACTTGCAAAGAAACATTTAAAGTAATCTATATTCTATGAAACTGCGATAATTTTCTGTTGAAATTATTCACAGCAACGAATGTAAAATAATTGTTGGTGCTTCATCTGGCACTCTCTAATTCGTATAAATGCATCGATTGGTAATAAAATTTAGGCATGATCTCAAATATAAAGAAGTTTTTTATGACTGCCACATTTTTAAAATTGTAGATAAAAGTAAAATTCACGTGCATTCCATCTATTTTTAATCTGTTTTTATTGACACCTTAAATGAAATGTTTTTCTACTGGTATTATCGCAATAATTAATTAAGAACTGATAATTAGTTGTGGAATAACATAAAAATGAGTTGTAATGGAAGATCTTGTTAGATGCTATTTTGTAAATTGATTGCGTACAGATGGATCGCACAGAACCAGAAGTAATAAAATGTGAATAACATATCAAAATATATAAAAATACATTCTTTTGTCCCATATAATGCGATGCGATTGCTATCTTTGACAGTCGAACGCGCAGGGAATTGAAATATGAACCAAGCGGTAAAACAATTGATAAAGCTATTGTGACAATTTATTGTTTCTATGAAACAAATATTTCTTAAACCTCAATGTAACATCAGAATTCTTCAAAGTACTACTATCAAGTCCTTGAGGTACATTAACTTTCACCTTTCCATTCTGCCCAAATCCACTTTCAATTTTACCAATTTCCCCATTCTGTAATATCACATTCAGATTGATAAACTTGTCCAACACAGTTTCCTTCTTAAACATATTTTTAACAACTATATTACAATTATCAATTACTCTATCAATAACGCCAGTCTTTTGTTTGTACTTATAAATTTTTACATTTTGTAGAAACCCATCCTCTTTTGTAGAATGTTGCAATTTGCCCCAAAATGCTAATCTGCAACTATTTTTACTTATATCCATATCCAACTTTGATGCTATCACAAGCGAATCATTTATTGAATATATGCTATTTTCAAGATCCAGTAAAATGTAGTACAATTTATCATCTACAATTTGTGGATCTATGCCATCAATAAATTCATATTCATTCGCTATATTCCATTTATCACAGATTCCATGTACATGCTTAAATAATATTATTTGGGCAAGAACTGTATCATAACCAATTGATATATGAAATTTTGATTTGCTCAAAACAAGTTGTTTGAAATGCTTAATAAAATTTGCCTTCAAAATAGCAAATTTTATATATGAACCTGCTCCGGGCGAACAAACAATACCTCGTTCAAACAATTTAGGTTCAAATTGTGTCACACATATGCCCAAACGGTCTCCTGAATGTGCTTTTAACACTGGTTTCCTGAACATTTGCAGAGATTTAACTTTTCTTGTTATTCCTAAAGTTGGTACATCAATTGTCTACAAAGAATACAATAATTGCTACTGTTATAAAGAAACAATGTTGATTAACTAACATCATTTACTTTAATACCACCTTGTAGTACAGTTCCAGTTATCACTGTACCCTGTCCTTTAATTGCAAAGCAATGATCTACTGCAAATTGAAATGGACCATTTTCAACTCGATTAGGAATAACTGAAATATTTGCAATCACTGAAATCAATTCAGCTACACCAATCAATTTATCTGCTTCCCAAAGTGCACAAGTTCCAATAACTGGAATTTCAGTTTCTCCAACTAATGTTGTCTTTGATAATACATTTAATATTTTCCCTTTCACCTAGGTACCAAATATACAACATAAATATCATCATAAAAAACAATGCATTAATAAGAAAGTAAGAGTTAACAAACCTTTTCCACTATTGAAGTGCGCTTTGCCTTTTCAATCAAATCAATTTTATTTAAAACCACTACCAACTTCTTGCATATAATTTCAGCAATTATGATGCACTCTGCAGTTTGTGTCTGAATTCCTTTAGTCACATCAATAACTAACATTATCATATCTATGATATGAGCTGCACCAATTATTGTTCTTATTAAGCTTGCATGGCCAGGACAATCAACTAAAGTGTATTGTAAAACTTCTTTATTTGTTTCAGTTTTCAAGTGGTCTGGCATATTCATACTAAAGCTACTAAATCCCAAATCTAAAGTAATACCCCTTTCTTGTGATTGAGGATTTTTGTCAAATGCTGCAGTACTGGAGATAGTTGATAAACATTTTGCTAAACTTGTTTTGCCACAATCAACATGACCTAAAATTCCAATATTTATGTTCACAATAGATAACATGCTTGCCAAAAAATAACTCGGAAATTAGAACGATGGTATAAATCTATGGATATAGGTATATATCAGTACGAATGTATGAAATATTTACGATGTACGTGGATGACAAATGATTATCTCAAATAACTTCGATCGCCCGTGCAAGGTTAGATCCTCTACAATCAGAATACCCAAGAAGGGTCCCACTTTAATAGGTGGCCTTGGTTTTTCATAAAAAGAACTAAGAAACCCCTTAATAATATTAATTTGTAGAACCTTTTCGGCATGTTGCCATCTTCGGGTAAGGAAGTGTTATAGTCATTTACATAATTAGAAGAAATATTCAGAATATTTGTTGAATACGAAAAGATAATTGAAACGTACAGATGTCGACACATGCTACATTGGTGGATGAAGCTGGGAGAAACAGTTGCGCATGAGACACGAAGAAGTGAGAGTGCGCATGAGAGTTGAGAAGGTTGTGATTCAAGTTAAAAGGAAACATATTGTGCAATAAAACCAATCAACATTTCTGCTGTATTTCGTTTTTTTTTTTCTCACTTCCCAAACTATAACAACAATATTGTTGAGTGTGGTTACGAAATGTTTAATATTCATTATGCAGATGAAACATAACTATAACACTTACTAAGTATTGATTTATAAAACGTTTTCGACCTGTTGCTTTTTTCACTATCTATATAAACAAATAAAAATGTTACTATATTATTAAATGTATCTGTATAACTGCATTCTACAATTTACACGAGTTTGAAACCAATATACATTCTCACTAAATTCGGTCCCAAAACCGCTAATAACATTTAATAATGCCGGTAATTAAAATAGTGTAACTTAATGAAATATTTCACTTTCAGATGATAGTTGTAGAATGTTGAATGGTTTCTTAAAGATGAATTCTAAAAGCGTGCAACAATCAACAATAATTAATATTTAATAATGAAGTAAAAATGTGTTGCTGGGACATAACAAAACATTTCTCTGGTGCAGGCGCAGTTGTGTCATTCACAAATATTAAATTGAAGTGCATGTTGCGTTTTTCTACGTAAATTAATAAATGCTGAAACATAAAACAATTATTTTAAGCAATAAATGATAACACAAAATAACTGAGCACATTTTTCAAATCAAACAAAACTCATAACAAATGAAACTTCTAGGTTGCATAATTAATTATTTTACATGTGTTGCCATCTCATATGATATAACGTAAGCTTGTAACAACGGGCCGTTTCAAGCATCTATTGTACCTACGGAATCTACCATTGCTACCAACTACTAAAGCACAAATGACAGTAGCGCCACGCATTTTATCGATTGTATTTGGATTTAATCTGGCGCGGCGCAGCGTCACTCCGGTGGCCGCTCGTGGCTGCTCGCCTACTCGCTGCTTCGTCCTTCGTTCAGTCCATAGTGGGTTACGCGTTGGGGCCGCCCGGTCCGCAGCGCCTGCAGTCATTTCTGGTGGTTGATGGTTGGAACATAACCTGAAATGTTACGGGATTGAAATCGATCAAATACATACAATAAGGACTGATAAGTGTAGATGAGATATTTTCATTCTTATGCCTGTGTCGCGTGTAATCGAGTGTTTTGCAAGTGTTGGCAGAGTTTGGGAGTGCATAAACCTTCAGGAATTTATGAATTACTGGGCCACCTTGTACAGTACCTTGACAAATATTTAAGAGCAGCAAATAACATCTGACCAGGGTTCATCTTAGTCGCGCTCCAGCTCGAAGAAATTTTGCCGAATAATGCACGTATATTAAATTTAACCTGGGAGAAGCTATATTTGGGTAAGTTGTATATCAGTATTTAGTAATTGGTTGTGTATCAAATAATTTTTATCATTTGAAAGCTATAATTAACAATTTTACGATTGTAAATTACCAAAAATTGCAAACATCAATCTTCGTAAAACAACGACGTTGAGACCAGATGTTGCAACAATATTCGAGGTATTTATTTAACTTGAAGGTTTTTCTTATGTTGATATCTGTTGACAATATTATATATAGAATATATCACAGAATAGTTTTTGATGTGATTATTTGTTCTGATTTTTATTGGCCATTATTAATTGGAGAAAGATCAAAAACAAGTTTTTAAATGCTTAAATGGCAATAACATGTGTTATTGTACGAACTTTCGAAAATGCGTTGACACGAGGCTGCAACATACTGCAGTGTAGTTAAAAAAATTTCTCAAATTGCATGATGGTGTATGAAAGTGTGATGTTTTACATATTTGTTGTTCATTGCGTCTTTACAATGTGAAATTTCAATAAGTTATGATTAATTACTTCTCTCTCGTGTATGAAAACTACCACTGTCGCATTCATATTAATGTTTTTTCCGATGTATTACACTATCAATCTTAAATCGGCTTATATCTTAGATGAAAGTCGGTATGGATACACTTTGTAATTTCAAAAACATCATCAATTGTCATTCAATACATTCTTATCGCTTAGCAGGCTCATCTGACTTTTTCGTTTCGTCGTTAGTACGTCTTTGTAAACCACAACATGCGTATATTTTTTTATCGCTCAGCGCTTTGCAGACTGTTTCCGAGAAGCTCTTACTTAATTCGCTCGCAATTACTCTTCGTTCTTGCAGTTAGCTTCTTTCTTTCTTCTTGGTAGCTTTACAAACATCATACTTGTTACCGGCTGCACATATGTTTGCCTTGAATGGTTTTGAAATAATGCTTCTATTAAGGTTTTGCCACTCGTATAAAGCCATCTTCCTTTTATGTGCATCTAGCTGAAATGCACCTAACAAGCCATTAAGAAATCCTGCGTATTAGTTGCCCAGTGTTACGCATACTAGCCTTTGGGTAATTTATGCATTCGGTGATTTCGCATACTCTGCTGATTCAAATAGTTACGGTGTATGACCTGGCGCAAGAAGCGGTAGTAAGCGCGCTTCGATCGCCAGCGTCTGCAGAAGACACCGGATCTGGTACACGCCTATTGCGCTGTATTTGCCAAGCGAACAAAGCAGAGCTGATGAGGTCTTCCTTTACGGACGATATTTTACGTATTCTCTTTAGGTATCCACTCTACCCAAGACATTTTGTAAAGTAAGACGTGTAGAAAATTCGACATTCTCTATCTATTTCTCTTACTCGCACTGTTAATTTTATTATTTCGGTTATACTATAAGAAAGTTATTATCCCAACTCTCGTAATAGAGAAGCGAATCCCTGTATTTTCAGGGGATAAATTTAAATTTTAAAACGATGTCGGTCTATACCGGCAATCTCAATTCTTTGAATGATATACAAAAGTGGCGATGGAGGATTAGTCAATACAAAATGGATTCATTCATTTGGATTGTGATAATCATTTTGTACATATAGTTTATATTTTTCTCATTTCTTATATTTAGTCAGGTTTTTAGAGTTCTCTAAATAATGTATTATCAATTATATCTTTTAAATCAGATCTTTGCACGACTTCAAACTACCGCCAATGTACAGTCTCAAGGCGTAATTGAGCAGGCAAATACTACCTCATGGTTACGTCATAACTTCAATCTAGCTCAATTATGTTTTCTCAATTGGAGTTCGTTTTCTAACAATTGATTTCAATCCAATAACTATTTTGGATGATATTAGTCTAAACGAGTCAATTTCATCTTTTTGTGGTTCAATATTGTGATGGTAATTCAAAATGTTTTTTCTTGTTGCATAATATAGTTTCAATGATACTCTGATAAATTTCTTTCGTTCAATCTACATCAGTTTGTTGGTCTAACATCATATATACATCTAATGTAATGACTTCTTCTAATAATACTTGGGTTGCCATTTACAGGCTGCAAACATAGTACGCTTGCTCAAATTATATTCTTCATTGAACTCTCATCACTTTATTACAAACATAACTTAAAATCAAGCAACGATTATTATTTTTTGATTCATTTTTTAACTGTTAATATGCACATTGAAAAATTATTATCTAATCTATGATAAAAAAGATTGAAAAGAACGTAACGGCTATGAATTCGGTACTATGAGAACAATCAACACTGTGCGGAATACTGACTGTTTTCAAGAATCAGGTGAAATATTTAGCATAATGATAACATGAATGAAAGACAAATGCTGCAGCATTGTTGCACACGAATAAATATTGTTGCATGTTTTTAGAACTAGCAAATAGAACGTGGTTATGTTTATAGTTCGTTTAATTAATGATTATTCTGTATTCCATCTTTCGTTGGAAAATTAGCTTAGGTGTAAATTGCATCAAAATAAACGTTATGCATGGTTTGAATAATCGGTATTAATTTACGGTTTATGTTTCTGCATGCATGACTCAAGCAACAATTAGTTTTAATTGGTCTGCAGTGAAATTAGATTGAAACATTGCAAAGTAGCACATTGCCTGCTTTGCATTTTGAGTTCTTTACTTTTGGAGGAAATTTCTTCTATTGACTGCTTACTGAGTTATAAATTTGATTATCAACATATGATAAATAAATATTGCTTAATTATGTTTTTAGTAATTTGTCCATGGTTTTGATTTGTTTTTGAGAGATTATTTTTCGTGGTGTTTGTTATCTAAGTCGCTCCCGCGGTTCGTACTTCCAGCATTGGCCGTTCGGTGGATAAAACCTTTGTTCGTGTGCTATCGGGGCGATTCTTTTTAAGAGATGATAGTTTATATACTCTCTGCCAAAATGTGTTTGCTATGTACACATCGTTTAAATTTATGAGACGCGCATTTTACGTTTGCGTATACGCTTTCATTGTATAAAACTAATAGCAGTTTTGCTTTTTCAGATTAAAAATTCCGGAGGCGTTATGCCGTCAGCACGGTTGACCCTCCGCGAGGAGGATGTCGTGCGCTTAGCCTTAGAGTTTCTACACAATCGAGAATTGCATATTACCCAGCTAAGCTTGGAACGAGAAACAGGAGTGATTAACGGCGGCTACTCTGATGACGTTCTTTTTCTTCGTCAGTTGATTTTGGATGGCCAATGGGATGACGTCCTGGAGTTTATTCAACCACTTGAGGCCCTCAATTCTTTTGAAATACGCAAATTTAGCTTTACTATACTCAAACACAAATACATCGAGCTTCTCTGCATCAAGTCCGAAGCTAATATACAGGGCAGTAGTGTTGACAATGCTGTTGAAGAAGTAGTTAAAGTACTCAATGAGCTAGAGAAGTATGCACCATCAAAAGAAGAACATTCTCACATGTGTCTTCTTCTTACATTGCCACGACTTACAGATCATATGAATTACAAGGATTGGAATCCAAGTAATGCTCGTGTGCAATGTTTTAGAGAAGTATATCCATATGTGGCCGAATTTCTTCCTGGAGATCGCAAGCCCACAGACTCCAATGCTAATATCAGTGCTAGAAACGATCGACTTATTCAACTAATTATAAAGGGTATACTTTATGAATCGTGCGTAAATTACTGTCAAGCCAAAGCTACTGGTTCAAAAGATCCGCAAACACAAGATATGAATTTTGCCAAACTTCTGGATGGTAGTGTCGGTTTCAGCGACTCAGATCTTAGTTTATTGAGTTGGCTCCAAAGTATCCCACCCGACACTTTTGCGGTGCCTTTTGAACAAAGAACTCTGAATGTGGATGTAGAAAGACTGGAACGTCCTTCTCTAGAGACATCGTGGACCGAGCATATGCTTGTAACCCCAATCAAACCAAAGACTTTTCCTCATTCGGCAATGCCCTTTACACGGCCACGTTCGGCTGCTGACGCAATGACACGTTCATTGATGCCGGCACTTGATGGTCTTCCTAGTGGACTGAACCACAATGCGAGCAATGGCAATCCTAGAGCAATGGCTCTCAGCACTGGCGACATCAGTGCGGGTCCAATGACTCGTTCTAGCTTTGCTAGCTTCCATTTAACGGGTATTAAAAATGCCAAGGCAATGAATAGTTCTGTTGACAGACTGTTTGAGAATGAGGGGGAAGTGTTTTTAAGTAATTCATACGCTGAATTTCAACAATTACCTTCTATTCAAGAGCAAACTAGTACACCAAATTCTAAACCATCACAATTACCGCGATCTAAGAGTCCTGAAAATAAAATGCCTTTGACACCAGAACACCGTGGTAGGGAATCACCCGGTTCTATAGGAACGTCGCGGTCCTCTAGACGAGATTCTTTAAACGACCGACCAGCTACTGCGCACAATATTGTTTTAACACCACCAATACCACCAGTGGAAGGGACGAATTTCGAACAAAGTTTTAATGGCGACTTGTTGAAGGAGTTCCAAAAACAAAAACAGAAGGTTATGGATACGATTGCATTAAGAGAACGTGAAAGGGAGGAATTGTTAAAGCAGATTAACATGACTTCTGACAACGATTTGTAAGTATAACAATTGTAAGAATATGGTTCATTTTTTGTACAAAGTATTTGATGTTATGTTGAACTTTTTTATATTTGGTTTCGGTTTGTATAATACAAAAGAAATTATAGCATAACAATACAAATGTAGATATTTTGTAAAATTGTAAAATTTGCATCGTGTAAATGGCAGCGGGGGATCGGAATTCCAGAACTGTTATTAATCTGGATTGATAGTCAATATGAGATACTGATAATGATCAGAGATAACAAAGCAACTCTTTACACTGCTAATTCTTATGGTAGTAATTACCTCATCAGCATAGAAAACATGAAAATATAGAAATTGTGTTCCACCATTTAACAACAATTGACGAAAAGCATAGTTTCACATTCTTAATAAGCTAAATTAGGACTGAAAATCTACACTTTCAGAATTGATTAAAATAAACTTTTTGTGTTAAATTCGGGTAGGTATACGATTTAATGAAATTAGGCATAGCATTATAAATTATATAATTTATTTTAAACATAGGCAACTCAAAAGTATTTTTATAAGTTTGTAAACGTTTGACCAAAATGCCAAATTTTACTGAAGCCATTACTAAACAATTCTAATGGATAGTCATGTTATATTTGCTGATTTAAACATTCCTCTCAGATTCTCCTTGACGTTGTATTCCATACAAATTATTATCGTTGGCACTCGTTAATTTTTACACTTTCTCGTTTGTTAAACATATTTAAAGCGTGTATCTAGTACTCGGAAAATATCAATGAGAGAAATTATAAAGAAAGCGTGCCAACTGTGAAATGACAGAATATTTGCTATCTGTAATTTAAGTGGAAATGTTATCTTTCCCCCTCTTATTTTGAATTGCTTTGGAAGGTTTACCGAATATAGCAACTCGATGTGCAATTGTTTCAAAGTGTAAGCCGCGGGCTGAAATAAATCTGCGAGATTTGCAATGAGCATCTATACCACGGAAAATAGTCAGTAGCATTACAACCGTTAGTGGGTGTGTGGTGCAGCGAGAATTGCATTATGCACAGCATTAATTTGTGCACATAATAAATGGGATTTACACCTTTGCTTTAATTTGAATATAATCATCTCATCTGCCGCGTGACGCGGCTAAATAAACAATCGGCAAATCTAAATGCTTATAAACAGATAAATAGTTTTGTTTTCAATAACTTGATTTTAGTTTTTCTTTAGTGCATCCGAAGTAACAACGTATTTATCAATTGCGAGTGCTGTGTAATTCCAATACAGTTTGCCGTTCTCACCTAATAGTGTGACATAAACGTTGTTAATTCAATTACAATAGTAATTGAGTTGAACCAATTTAACACATTTAGTACACTGGAAATAACTGAGCAAATGAAATTAATTTCATACTAGATTTTCTGTGGTACAAACGTCGATACAATATTTAGTGCATTCTTATCTTCTCGTTTACTCGTGAGTTATATCGATTCAAGGCAACTAAATTGAAATATAATGTATTACAATAATTTTCTTCATCCTCCATTCCAAGCCAAATACAACCAGCATGGTCATAGAAGGGTTGTTACATATATGGACAATACTAATTGTAGTGTACATGGCCGTCATGTATGCCATGAACATATAAATATTCGAGAGCTTAATAATGCCACTTCAAGGTAAAGTGTACTACATTTAAATATTCAGTGCACTTCAACGGAATTCATTAATTAATGTGCAAGACGTGATATAAAATTTCAATTAAAAAATAATACATATTGTCACGTACAGGACTGCTTGCAATTTGAGTTATAGATTAAATGTAAATAAAATGGTGCTTACTTTAAGATGAATTAAAAATTACATTATTTCACCTCCTTATTTATTTTATAGGAAACTCTCAAGTGCCAATAAAGTTAACGGAATTACCACGCAAAATCGAAATACGGCTTCGCCTCGTCCAAATACTAATGGAAACGACAATTGCAGGTAATATTTTAAATAAATATTGTACCATCCTAGTTTTCCTAGCCTCGTGACATAATTGCTAAGAAGCTACTATAGCAGCAATGGTTATATTCGAGCGAATGTTGTTTCTATATCAATGCCATGGTATTAATCGTAGGAATGGTTCAAGTGCAATAAAAAATAAAAAAAATCACGTAATGGTAGCTTATAGTTGTTATTTATGCTCAATTATAAAATTTGACTCTATTCGGGATAATTCATAATGGTTGCAGAAAATTTAATAGAATATAATATGATAAAAGGCGCAAAGCTTATTGTATTTTTATGTGATATTTAATGTAATCAATATTTATGCCATAAGATATGTATTAAAATTTTAGACACCATGCGGTCTTATATAAGTCACACGTCTTGCGGCATAAGCATTAAGCGGAAGATTATGTTATTAGCAAAGAAGGAACTAATATGCTTTTTTTCATTACAGAATCTCATCTCGCCAAGATGGAACTGAAGAACCATGTGATGCAGTAAAGGTAAGATTACATTTTTTTGATATTGTAAAACTGGCAATAGCTTATCGATAGTATAAGCATAATAGTATGAGAGTGCCGTGGAAAATATTGAAAATATTACACTGCCATTATCAGATCTATACTATTTTAAATTGACGTAAATAATTCTATTTCGTGGAAGATTTCTTTATATTTATGAATTACTATGAAATGTGGTAACTTTATTAACCAAATATTAACCAAATTAATATTGTTTATTGGTTGAGTCAGTAGTAAGTATAAAGTGATTTTTGGTAACGAGGTTAATGTCTTGCTTTCAATCTCAAAAATCGCTTTTTAATGTCTTATTTAACCAGCAATATTGCCATTTGGTATATATAGTAATTTTAGAGTTTGTTACATCCTTCGCTAATTGTGTATAATTCTCATTTGTGAAAGAAACTTAATTCAGGTATTTATATTACACTAGCAGATAGCAGCGGTTTCGTTTTGAATGTTGACATTATTGGTACATTATAGTTAAGTCGCTTCTATTTGCTTATTACAGCATACTATAATTTTATATAGTTAAATTATAGTATGATATTTCATTTTGCATTTCATTTGCTTTCATAACCAATTGAAAGTAAAAATTTTCAAAGAAGAAGCAGCATGTTTAAATTCTTAGATTTCTATCAATTAATCAAACTCTTTGCACGTTAATTTTAGACCTGTGTTAGCGGCAGGGTAATGTAATTTGAACCCTTCTAAGGTAGGGTTTAATGTCTCGTATTATTATATTTTTATTATATGTTCCTTATATTTCAAGTTGCCATTTTAATTTTCTACTATTCAGTTTAGTACAGTTTAATGAATATTATCAAGGAATAATTAAAACCAGTTGTTTACTTTTTAATCTTCATTAATAAATAATTAACATATAGCACATAAATGCCCAAAAAATTCTTAGTCGATCTATTGTTGCTTTGCAACAGAATTTGTAAGGTGATTGATATTTTAGTATATCTCATTTTGGAATATCCAACTGCTTTGTTTACCATGCACCATTTGGTTAATAGGTATACTAATGAATCATCAAGTTTGTTTTTAATGAAACTCTAGGACAATTCATTCCTGAACTTTGGATTCCAAATGGAATGCAACAATTCCGTGGGATGTTCGCGTGGCTTACATGTTTGTCTATGAGATTTGCATGAATAATTTTTAATTTATCATTGAAGCAAGGTTAAATAAATTTACTGCGCATATTAATTTCGCCCGGATGCATGCAAGATAACGCCGAAACCATCATCTCCATTTAGAAAAATCGAGTCCTTATATCTCGGGACGTATTCCCTGGTCTATACTATTAGTGAGATAAATATAACAAACAAAATATGGTAATATAAAAACATGTCTATAATGATAAACAAAACAGAGTTATGATCGATTGTTACGAATATATATATATATATATATATATATAACATTCGGGAGACAATGGTTCGAATCCTCTATCGGCTGTTATGTACCGAGTTTTCTCAGATTTGTTTTTTCTCGGTATGTCGTAAGCAAATGCTGGGACAAATAAGCCAATCTCCTACTAACCTATCCCATATTCTCTTCAGGGCTGAAAAACCGTAGAAACCATATATATATATATATTTTCAATTTTATTGAAACATTAACTTTAAATAATGGCAAGCAAATAGTCTAGAGAATTTTTAAATCTGAAAGACTGTTTTCTCATGTCTAGTTTTTTTTTATGGGCGCTTTATGGCCCGGGTGTATTATTTTGGAGCTCTATTTTTGAGGCCCTTCCTTCGTGTCAACCGCAAGCAAATTGATTTTAATCATATGATACCAATTTACATAATTGTGTATAAATAACGGAAATTTATTTCTACTGCAAAATCTATAAGTCTTGAATGTCATAAAACGTGCTACCACACCACACCGTTTATGGTTCCGCTATCGGCGAACTTGGTTGGGCGAGTGGGTGCTTATATCGCTGTGAAAGGTGTGGGAATGGACTAAGAACGCATATTCTCAAATCCAACGGTCTTGACCACGATAGTCTTCAGCGATCTTACGAGAAGAAAAGAGTTCCGAGACTTGATTCGTATATCAATCGTGTTTTGTTTGAAGTTTACATCTGTGTAAAATATTGTTTGGTGCATTCGAAATTGAATAAAATAATTAAGTAAAGTAAGAAATTATTTACTGGGTACATGAAGCAACATTTAAACAGTGTCTATTGCCTAAATTGCATTTGTAAAAACAATGTCTACTGCAATGAATCATGCAGCCGCAATTAAACGATTGGAAGCTCTTTTTGGAAACATTAAACTTGAAAATAAGCCGCATTTGGAAGTTGTGGAGGTTGAATCTGCTCTAGATTCCAAGTGTGACGTGCACGGAAAGAATGCGACCAGAAGAGGGTCCCTCGGGAACATCTTACACACGAGTAATAGCCACAATCGGCGAGATTCTCTTTCATTTCTAAGACAGAATGACGTTGGATCTCACCATATTCCAAAGTCAACTATGCACGTATTTGGTAATGGTGTCGGACCAAGGCGTGAATCATTACCAACATTGAATGCTCACAACAGCTGCTACAGGTAGGTCAAGCCAACAAGTGCAGAATGAAATTTGTGAGAAACATACTTGTTTGTACTAATTAAATTATAGTTGACAGCAAAACATGGTACAACTTGTTCTTGAAGGCTAGACTTGTGTACTATTAACTTTAATAATATTCTTAAGATTGATTAATGTTTGAAAATATAATTCCCACTTTAAATTTTTCAAAGAACACTCAAGATTTTTAATTAAATTGTTTGAAACAACTTTATGCTATCTAATTAAGATCGATTGAAAAATGTCTATTGTAAGCCTTGGTCTTTTACGTTATAATTTTTATTTGTAGTAAATAAAATGAGCACTATCAGCCGCTTTCTGTTGCTTTCTGATGGCACTGAGTATAATGTGTAATATTACGTGGCAATATATTATACAAAAAGTGTTAAAATTAGTTGGGTTTTCTCAATCTGTCAACTGTAATTTTATTACTACATTCATTTAGACGTCGCGGCTCCCTAGGCCTGCCCAATACACCACCAAAAAAAGAAATTGAGCATCCCAGTCATTTCGCTGCGATGCTACGAAGCGATTCACTCTCTACGAGGTCACTAAGGAAAGATGGTACAATGAATGGTCCATGGAATGGGCGCAGAGAATCTTTACCAGCGAACTACTATCGCAAGGATTTTTCGCTCACTCATAATGTGGTGGATGGAATGAGACATAATATCTATCGTCGATTTTCGAACGATTCTTTGGATGGGAGACGCAACTCTTGGGACCCTGGACGTCGCGGAAGTTCTGGCAGTTCAATTGGATGGGAAGAACCAATTTGGAAAGACAAGGTTAGTCTAAACTGTCAAATATAAAAAAAAAAAAATCAGGGCTTATTTCTGATTTATTTGGTTTAATAAAAATTGCAACAAATAAACGTATTATATCAATACTATATATCTAGGGAGGCAGTAACACATTTACCTAAGGGAAGAGGCACATAATATAAGTTTATAAGTAATTGTTTGCTTTATGCACCCAGTAATTTACTATAGTAGTAAATTTTAAACTGAGATGTAAAGCAGCGAAGGGTTGTTAGTTTGTAAATAGCAAGAAAATAAATCTTTTTTCATACTTTATTTACAAATAAAGTTGTGATTAACTGGAAATACACAGTAAATAAAGATTACTATATTCTTAACTATATTTATACCAGGATTTCTCCTTCCTAAAGATTAAAAATCTTAAGAGTAATGTTACGATTTTTTCTTTGCTATTCAATAATTTTGGTAATATCAAGTGCTATTGATAAGTGATGCGACTAATGGTTGATGGTGCATATCATTTCGTTGCGCATGATAAAACAATTGTCACCGAAGAAAGTCGCAATTATTGAATAGGATAATGTACAGTTAGTTTTAATTTATACGCTTGTGGTATTTCTAAACCTCTTCATTTGTCAATCTGCAGAACGGACTATGCTTGGTTGCAATCGACATAGAGATTTCACTTGTCATTGCTTCCGTTCTTGTTTTAAGACGGATCTTTGCGTCGATTATTAAATTCTGAATTATATGTTTTCTAATTAATTTTATTAAGTTAAAATCATTAAGAAGGGGAGATCCGAAATTTATATATCGTTTTATATTTTATTCAAATGTATGGAATTTAGAAAATGTAGAAAGAGTGTATGGGAAATGTACGTGTATTAAGTATGGCTCCAGCTTCTCACCTAGGAGACCTGGATTCGATTCCTGGTTGAGAAGGTGGAAGACAGGGCACTTTAAAAGACTGATCTTCCTAGAAGGATTAGAGAAGCCACAATAATAAAAAGTGTAGGTTTCATTTTATCTTAATAATTAAATGTTTTGTTCTCCTGCGACGCGGTCGTCCCCGTTGACGTAATTTGATAAACTCTGCATTCTGCAAATCACCGTTATCAACTCAAAGGCTGAGAGTTGCGTGGGAGATTGTAGGTGTAAATCATTCATACAAAGTTGTTTGTATAGCCAAAAATTTGAGTGTTTTTTATTATGCGGCTTTATATATCGGTTTTTGAAGGAGTTAAATATATGTACTTGTCGTCAGAAGAAGAACATATTAAATTTTTGCAAATAATTGTCTAGTACAAAGTATACTTACCTAATTTGCTTTAAATACTCGTAATTTATCATGTTTTTATTGAAATTGATCTCGTACATTCATAACTGTTGAAGTCTCCGGTATAATGATTTGATTTGCTACGATTAAACTCAACGGCCAGTGCAATCATGCATATTCAATTACGATTGAAAACTAGGTAACAACAGTTATCCGCTATGCCAATGACATTTCCATATGACACATACAAGTAATTTCAATTTGCGCGAGGCTTTCTTATTTGTAGTTAACTTGATGTTTTCTTCCGTAGGATCAAATTAATGTAGCTGTGAGAGAAAATTTTTTGAGTGGGGCAAAAATTCTTATGCGATGTAGAAGAAGTAGGTTGCTTCACATTGCTGCAAAATAAAGTCTACACTTTCTGCCATTTCTGTGAAGTACGCTGCTGTGGCAATTAGCTTCTGACTGCTTGTTGACCGCGCTTGTGTGATGTTTTGTTTGTGCATTGGGTAGTTGTAAAGTGCTTGTTAGCATATTTGAAGTTTTTTAAGAACTTTTTTACGCTTGTTATATTTGAGGGGGGGGGTGATGCCATCATCATGAATGAACATTTGTTAAATCGTGCTCCTCGGATTCACCAGTGGCAGAGCACTGAGATGTTATACGTAAGGCCATGGAATTTCAGCCGACATCAACCGCCCAAACAAACGTTTCATTTTCGACCACCCGAATCCAGTTTGCCGTATATGTTGTGCGCAAATTCTAAGTACAGTGTTGCATCACCTTATAATAGTAAATCTATTATGAATGACCACTACTATCTTGCGCCATACTATCGTAACGCAATGCCGCCCCCACCAAACCCAAACAAAGTTTTACATACAGAAAAAGACGCGCGTAATTTTAAATCATCCGCCGGTCATATCACTGATAGGTGTTATTGTAACAACAGATCGAGATCAATGGAGGATGTGCGGACTGAAGTTATTGAATTATCCGATTGGAGTGATTATAATGTACCCTTAAATAGACTCAATTACAAAGTGAGTATGTATGGACGATCGCGGGGAAAACCACCACGTCAAAAGAGTATGGATAACTTGCTGGAAACTAACAACAACTACGTACCAGGTGGAATCTATCATAAACCTCTACTTTCTCCATCAGACAAACGAAACAAAACATATGGAAACTACGTCACTTCTGTAAAACAGCACAATGGATACAATACTAAAACTAATCACAACTATGAAACGGTAATAAGTACGAGCATGTCAAAAATGATAACACTTGATTCTTAAATTATATAAACCTTGCAGATATTCTCAAATATTGGTGAACGCCGGAGCACAATATTAGTTACATTAAATAATGACAAAGACTAAATCTGTTATTTCTTGAGGACACTGTCATATCCCAAAATTAACAGTTTTGTTGGGTGAAAGTTTTTTAATTCACTCAAATCACACACATTGCACCTTATACGCTTTAACATGATCGCAAAACATTCTACGTGAATAATATCGGTCTTAAATATATTTTTTTTTTACTTAGCACATATGCACATTAGAATTAATTCCGTTTTAATGGCGGGAGATTCATTGAAATCGACGCGAATTTCACGTAGTTTCTTAATGAGAACGTTGTACTTGATTCGAACTTGTGTCGGAAGATTTTTTTGATTTCTCAATTGTTACTTTATTATTTTCTATTCAATTTTATTATGTTATATTTTTGACTACGTCACATCTACTATGTAGGTTTGGCCATATAATAATAATGAAATCAAAAATAATATTGATACCGTTCTACAGCAACATTATTTTGAAAATTAATAGGAAGTTTGTTAAAGCTTTAAGGTAGCTTAAAATATATGTATTATTTTACTGACTTTAATATATTGCAAGGAAGTATATTTCTGCATTCCGAGCATGCACTGTTGCGTAGTGCACTGAAAATGTTCTAGTGTCATTTGTCTAGTTAATTATTCAGTTGCTTATATTTTATACTCTGTTTTTTTTTTTTTGCAAAAGTCGCTCGAGTGAAAACTTGGTTTTACGGTAACTGACCTACTAAAAGGAGGATGAGGATAATTTCTCATCCGCAAGTCAGGTTTCATGCAATATATAAAATGCTAAATATTTGCGCCTAATTTAATCAAGATTATATTAAAATTAGCCACAAATTTCCTGTTAGTAGGTTTAGTATGTTTTTCAATTTATCGTTCATAAAAAAGTAATGCAATTGTAAACAAAATGTTTATGTTATGCTCCCAATGAAGAAAATTATAACGCATTCTTATGTCTCACCGTTATTTAAAAATGCTGCACATAACAGGTTATACATATTTAAGCGAGACCGCGACGGCAACTGCAAAGAACCAACAAGACTACTATTATTTATACAGTTAGTATAAGCTTTAATGTGTACTTCAGTGGCATAAATTTATTGAATGATATCAATTGAAAAGTTTATGTCAATGCTTTAGGTCTTCTGTGATTTAAAAGTGTCTGTTAGATTTGTTAATTCGAATTCCTAATGACTATTAAATTGCGCAGGTGTCTAACTAATCACAACCTTGAGAAGTTGTAATACACTTATTCGATACCTTCATCATACCAACAAATACCATTGGTTTAAGTCGCGTTATAATACGGTTAGCTAGTTGTAATAACTAGTGTGGTGTAGTTACGCACATCTGTAGCAAACGTTGTTCTTTTTTACAAACCTACAGAATAAACTGCGCATGAACACGTATATATTCTTGTATATATTTATAAGAGTATAGAATTCTTAACGAGTAACTTCATTGGAAGTTTATAAATGTACTTTGTTATACTTTATATTATAAATGAGTTTCGGAAGTAAAATTATATGGTCTTGTTTCAGTCTACATCTAGATCTATAGATATCGACAATTCTGAGGAAAGCACATCAGCTCGACCAAAATTTGTTGCCGTCACTGCTTTAGAGGATGTCCAGGCTGTAAGATGTGCCGAATTTCATCCCAGTGGACAATTATATGCTGTCGGTTCAAATTCAAAAACACTGAGAATTTGCTCCTACCCAAAGTTAAATGATTTGAGGTACATTTGAATTTATCTTATTTGGAAAATGTGTACTATATTTGGTGTTTTGTAGGGAGGATCACCAAACGTATCAACCTACAGTTCTTTTTAAAAGAACTAAACATCACAAAGGTTCAATATATTGTTTGGCGTGGTCCCCGGTTGGAGATTTGATGGCTACTGGCTCAAATGACAAAACGGTAAAGTTGATGCGATTTAATGCTGACACTTCTAATTTGGAAGGTGAAGAGGTGGAACTATCTATGCACGATGGCACAATTCGTGATTTATGTTTCTTGGAGGATTCTTCGAATAAGTCTAGCTTATTGATCAGTGGAGGCGCTGGCGACTGCAAAATCTACGTAACAGATTGTGCCACAGGTACACCATTCCAAGCATTGAGTGGACATACAGGGCATATTTTGTCTTTGAATACATGGGGAGGGGCCATGTTTGTTAGCGGGTCTCACGATAAAAGCGTGAGATTTTGGGATTTGAGAACAAGGGGATGTGTAAACCTTGTAACACCAGTTACCGTGCCCGGAACCCGACAAGGATCACCCGTAGCTGCGATTTGCGTTGATCCGTCCGGACGACTACTCGTGTCTGGTCATGAGGATAGTTCATGCGTCTTATATGATATTAGAGGTGGTCGAAATATTCAATGTTTTAAACCACACTCGGCTGATGTACGTTCAATTAGATTTTCACCTTCTGCTTACTACTTACTAAGTGGCGGATATGACAACAAACTGGTGCTTACCGATTTGCAGGGTAATATATATTTATTCTTCTTACATAGAAATAGAATTTTATATCTTATAATATTTCAGGCGATCTTACTTTGCCATTGCCGAGTGTAGTTGTGGCTCAGCATCAAGACAAAGTTATCTCCGGGCGTTGGCATCCATCAGAATTCTCGTTTTTGTCAACATCGGCAGACAAAACAGCTACGTTGTGGGCTCTACCACCCATATAAACTTGCTTCCTTCTTACGTACCATTTGATTTTATTACTTTACTATATTAACCTTCTTGGATTTAATTATTGAAGTCTGAACTAATTAATTTGACACATGACAAAAGTTTTCAGATGAAAATATTAACTCATTAATTCAATATTAATTGTTAATTTCTTATTTAACTGAATACTACGATAAATATTATTTTGTATTATTTATTACTTTTAATATATTTTCAACCTTGTTTTTATATTAATCAATAAAATATAGAATGTATATACTTCATCACTTCAAATCATAATTCTATTCTTGTTAATGTATGATATTTTTGTATTCAAATTAGGCAAACTAATGTAACGTTATATCCATTATTGGAAGCAACATAACGACAATTATTAATCAAAATTCAACAGCTTCATGAATTAACTGTCTACATTGTTAGTTGCAACAATTGCACAAGTTGTAATGTATTAATCAAATATAATATTATGTAATTGTTAATAATGCTTTATTAAAAATAATTTACAAGAATACAATTGAAAGCAAATATTCCACGTAGTATTTTAATTGGCTACCTCTATCTATCTATCTATCTCAAGTCCACTACTTGGATTACTTTACAACAACTTATAAAGACGGCTTATAACCCATATTTTTGTGTTAATAAAGTAGAATACAATGCAGGCTTGGTACTTTTGGAACGGCACCTGAAACCTAAAAAAAAGTTATTTGAGAAAATAATGTTTTGTGAGAAGCTACATGCGAAAATAGACTGCTTGTGTAGATTAAATTTCAGACCCATAACTATATTCAAACCCATAACTACAAAAGTGAGATTCCTATTTTTAATGCAGTCTTATGTTCTAGTTTTAGTTCATCCTCCATATACATGTAGATAGTAGCGATAATAAATTTTAAGATTAAAATGTTTAAAACCGTTTGAATGGTGTGTGTTGTAGATATTTGTCACACGGGTTGCCAATATTGAATCATGTGTTTTCAGAAATATACACACCGCTGCATGCTGCCCATGTCGTCACTTCCCCCGAACAACCAGATCCATCAAGTTATTTCGACTTGTCCGGACTTGTTGCGCGTTTCGTGCATTCCTTCGTTGATATCGAAGGAGTTGGGACCGCTAGTATAGGTTCCAAGTGTTATTTTATAGGTGATATTCGTAGGAAAATTTATAAATTCGTTATACTTGCTGCCTATTACTATTAGATTATTGCGTTACATTGATACAATTTCATTAAACGTAACTATGGCAACAGGACGAAACGCTTGTGAGGTGGGAACTACACATACATAAAGTGAGCCACGCGTAACTACAAGAATGCTGAAGAAATTGAAAGAGTGCATTTACATCTATCTCTTGGAATGTCTTCTTTGAAAACAGGTGTGTAGACTGCATGTTGTTTGGCATTTATTAATATTATTTATAATGGAAAAGTAAAATTACAATTTTGTTGCTGATAGAAGTAATTAGTCACGGTTTGTATATTTGTTTTGCTGTTCTAGAAACACGTGGTGCACAATCGCGTGCTGCAAAAAGAGTAATAAAATTAAAGTTATTTCTCTATTTATTGCACTTGGAATGATGTGATTTTGAAAGATTCGGTTTAAAGTATGCATTTCAGTTTATAATTACATTTACCTGTTTATCTATTTTTCTAAACTTGAATTATGTGCATTAAAATATTTGGCTACACAACAAAAGCTGTTGATATTTATAGCGTTCATGCGTTTTATATTTTTATATAAGCAGCGCTAAAGAAAAACAATTTCTTCATAATTTCTCGGCGCAAACGCCCCATTATCATGTTTTGAATTATGATAAAAATCAAATTGCTGTTGAACATACCTCTTTTGTTCCAGGCATTAATGTAGGTTATTTATTATATTTAATGTGTCTATTTTAAGTTCTTTATAATATAAATTTCCAAATAATTTATTCTTAGTTATTTATTTGCTGTTTCTATACCCTGCTTAACTATTGTTATAAACAGTTTTCAATAGTTTGGTATCCTGAATGAATTTTAAATACGTATTGGGATACGTACAGATCGTAGTATATTTGTTGGCCTTCTTTTCACTATAAAATGTAGCGTTCGTTATACTCCTAACACTGCAGTTCAAATATGAGGGAAAAAAATAGAATTAAGCGTGTTACAATAACGTGTCCTCCATAATGACAAATTGTTTTTTGAGTTGTGTTTACGAGTATTTTTTACCGTAATATATAAGTAGTTTGCTATAGTAAAATGACATGTAAAGACTGTGAAAGTGAATAGGACATTTGAATATAATAACATAGGTTTCCTCAGCATCCACTCCGTAAATTTTAATTGGAAAAAAATGGCATTGAAATCGCAACCACATTTTACTGCTGACATCAGGATTTTCTACTTGATGCTCGCGATTACGACTAATCATCAGATTGACAAGTATTTTACATATACGATAATTGACCAATGAAAGTAATGTTTACATAGTGTTCTATGATCATTATATTTGATTCACGTATATAACATATGCATTTATACATCTGTTTATGAATATAAAGTAACAAGCAGTTAATAGAAATTGGGCCCAGCATGAGTTGGAATATATTACTATAACGAATTTTTTTTTAATATATTGAATATTTTTTATAATTATCCACGTATTTGTAAATTATACTAATTGGCCTCGTTCTTATTCGGAATATCCTAGGCCTGAACTGACAAACGAGGGATAACGATAATATTCATCAATTTTGCATTCGCCCGTTTGCACCTTCAACTTCTAAATTCTGTTGAGTATTATTGCCCTTGGATTGTTTTCTTCCACTGCGTATGCATGATGCTCGTTATGTCATATGCATTATTTTAATGTAGTTTTATGAGTTTGAATGAGTATGACGTGTATTAAATATTATATATTAGTTACCATTACATAAAATTACAAACCTGTTATAGGAAATTTATCATGTTTATACGATTATTAGGGATTATCTAATGAACAAAAGCGGATTGTTATTGCTATTATAATTCCGAGCTTGACTTAGCTAAAATCCTCAGTCGACTTTCATATTGCAACTTTTCCCTGAGATAAGATTTTAGATTTAACTGGATCTAATTCATCCTACATTCGTTTCAGGCTGAAAGATTGGGCAAGATCGTCGACCGAAAAGGATATATAAAAAAATTGGCAGAAGTTTCAAAAGCTTCAGTACACTGAAGAAGGCACCAAGCTGAAAACGTTTTGCAAACAAATAAGTTTTTAGTAAGTGTTAAAGTAAACATATATCAACGTAATGAATATTTAACACTTCGTGACCATACTCAACGATACTTTGAAAGGGAATTCGTTTAAACATATCTGTTTTCTGTATTATTAGTTGGCATGTGTGTTACTTCCTATCTACAATTAAAGAATTATTTATACATTGTATGGGACCAACTAAATATTTTGAATTGTCAAGTTGGGTGCTATGTTATTTTTCGCGCTGCTTGCATTACTCATTTATTTTCTGATAACTCTGTGCTGCTTATGTTTCTGTAATGTTCCGATTAATTGAGCGATACAATACAATTGTTGGCAAGAGGTAGACAAATGTATACGACCAAACGACGATACCGAGTGGCACAATAACTGTACCATAAGTTTTAATTCAGTTTAGATACATTCAGTAGGTTGGCTATTTTCTTCATTCATAAATATAAAAGAGTTACTACATTATTGTTTTGTTCATTACCAATATGTATTTCAAATGTCGAGCAGTATTTTTGTAAACAATTTATTTTGTATCACACAGCAGTTATTCCGTTTCATACGTTTTCAGTTACAATTAACGCTAATAGAACGTTGAATCAAAATCAACGTTTATAATATGAGCCCTTGTGTATTTTGTGCTATATTTCACACGCTTGACATACACATTTTAATGAAGACTATTGATTATATTTATAAATCTTGATAGTTTCCAATGCCGCTGCACGTTGCATCAAATATCCCAGATGGCCTCATATTAACTCGTGACATTGATTACGCTAATTCGTTGTATACATTGGTCATTAGTGGCAACGTGTGACAATCCCGCGCATGTATGTTCTATGCAGCATACGTGCGTAACAAACCGTTTTATCAGGAATGATTGATTTGTGATTTCTTCTTTCAGGAACTTCAAAATCGCTGCTCTTTCTGCATCGGAACTTATCTCAGCAACCGTCATTGCGAGACAACAAGGATATCATGGCTCATGTCAGAGGGAGTATCCGAAGTCTACCATTGAATATTACGTTGCGTTTGAACATTGTGCAATAAAAAGTGCATAAACGATTATAATTCGCCAACGCGTACATTGCAAAGCGTTACTTTTACTTGGAGTTACTCATGTTGCCACGGCTGATCTGTCCAATCACCCGACTCGGGAGGGCTCCACGGAAAAAAAATTGCGCTTTTTAAAAAGATTTTAGTTGTGCGTTACATATAATTTGCATACTTAAATTCATACATTATTTTGGAATTTATGAAGTGAATATTAGTGACTTAAAGAAATTTGTGCAAGCTGTTCAGTGTGTCGTTAACCCCAGGAAACGAGGCCAAGACATGGCAAACGCGAACAGAACCAATTTGCGGAAACTGTCTTTTCTGGGTTTCACAAAATCACAGCGAAAGGTGAGTTTAATATTATTTAACAGGTGTTTTATAGTAGGCAGTAGTATATACATCGGTGCTATATATGTGATGGTTCATTTGCCATGCATATCCTGGCATTTTGTAATTCTTTATCTAGAATGATTTGGTACTAGAAATCCGACCTTCTTTGTATCATTCCAATATTGATCTCGGCAAATCAATTTAACCTTGGCTTGATTGAGTGTATTGCAGTTCATTGTTCATTTCAATCAATTGAAAATCAACAGCTGCATACTGTGCAATTAAACAATATCGTTTAATTCTAAATGTTTTATTTGGCGCATTTTTGTTTCGCTCTGTTAGTAATCTTTGCAACGGGAATCGATTGGATTGAAACATTATCATTTTATTACATCAGATGTACGGATGTTTTATGTGTTTATATTACAATGTGTGGAAATAATTCTGCCCTAATATGATACTAACAGCGACACGTGTTTCACCTCATGTACTAGCGATCTACGCTTTCTTCTTTTGGTTTGACCTCATTCATGACCATTCGCACGTGCCTGGTTGTCTCCAAATCCTCCTGGTGCATTTCTCGCAAGGGCAAACTTTCGAGTCCTGGTACAGTCTCTCTTACGTCATGCTTGAATTGTGACTGCGGGAGAAAGCGTGGCTCCACTGACAATGACCTTGATGATGGGGCGGTAGCACTCGCTGCGCAGAATGGTGTATCGACCAGAGCTTCGTCGATTTGAGTGGAGGCGGCGGAGCAGCTCCTCGTATCGAGGAAAAGCATTCCCCGCACTAGGTCAGTGTTTGGGGACAAGCGCGCATCTCAGCATCCCTCTTGTGCGTAAAGTTTAACATTGCGGTATCCACGGTTTACGAATTTAAAAAATAGAACAACCTGCGGCGCTAATTTTTAAATCTCAATAAAAAAAAATTCTGTAAATTTAATTCTTTCCCAAGTGCTTAATCAACTGTACCTAATAGTTCTCCTACACTAAATCTAATTTACGCGACTAATTTGAAAGAAATTCGAACATTGATCGTACTTATTTGAAGTGTACGTGACTATCGTCCTGTGATGAAGTTGTTATCCCGGTCGTTGCTTTAAACGCTTCCGTTTTTTTCCATTCATATATTACCTACGGTTTCATCACTTATATTATTCCGTTTAAAATTACTAAAGGATAACAAACATTTACAATTCATGTATTCGGTCTATTTACATATGTCTTCTATCCAGGGTCTGTTCCTCGTTGTTTTATCGAATCTTCATTAGCATTCATTTTATTTGTAATAAATAAATAATCTCGTGATTTCGTAAGAAAGAAAGGAGCACCTGTAGACTACAAAATGAAGCGCAAAAAAAGTTTAAACTTCTTCATCTTTTAAACAAAAATTAAACATCGTATTGTTGCTTTCTTTTATTCGATTATTATTAATCGTAATTGAAAACTATATAATTTGTTTGCAATTCGTACCCATGTCGTTGGTGATGCCTATGGATCGTACCCCAACGTTAACACATCGGTCCCTTTTGCATAAAGTCAGAGGAAAACTACTGAAATGGGTATATAAATTAAAGGTATAAATAATTGGAAACAATTTTTATCATATTATGTATAAATAATGACAATTGTTTAGATGTATATCAATTTTGCTTGTTTCTTTTTTACTTTTCTGTGCTTGTCAGCTTCTTAATTACATTTGCGGTTCATCGATAGGCTTCGCATTTATTTTCGCTTTAAGGTTTTATTCGCGAGTGAAAAAGAGGGGATTACTCAAATCGGATTTGAAAGTTATTAACTTGGAAGCCACATTTATATTGTCTTGTCATGGTCACGAAGTAATTACATTTTACTTGATTATTTATTCGGTTATGATATGCTATTGCTGCTTGTATTTAATTTATCTATTTTTAATAATAATGTTCTTAGATTTTATTAATTATTTTTGTTGGTTTTATAACAATGTATTTGGTATTTTAGAAGGATGGGATTCAAGATCCCAACGACACGGAGGTTTATTTGGATGAGGAGTGTGCGAAGGTATTTACTATGGATTGTGGTAATTCCGAAAAGTTTGATTTGGAGAAACTGCACGACGATGCTTCAATGTCTGGCGGACCAAGAAATTACGGAGAAAACGAATATTCCTGTAAGTTTCACTACAGAACTACCAATTACATTCAATATTCATTTTCAGACCTCTTAAAGGAAATTATGGACTTTTTCGCTTCGGTCTTTTAGGATGTGTTGTTTGGGTTCTAATATTTAATTTAAATTTCCTATTGTGTCACACAGAATGTATTTAAATTTCTATGGTTACATGAAGTTGACTTTTTTGAACTTATTTAAAAGATATGAACATTTTTCTATTATGACAAATTGGTAGGTTTTCATCTCATATAAAACACTTAGTTTTTAGTCAAAGAATAACCTAACCAGTTTCCAAATATTTCTCATGGGCCAAAATTTTGTTTGTAATATAAATGATTCAATCGCATGGCAAAACATATGCAGCATGATTATAGTATGATTGTGGTAGAGATGTCGTTTAATTCATCTTTTCTTATTTTTATTCGTAGTGCACAGGAAGAAAAGTTACCCGCATATGCATGCGCCTCTGAAGGTGCCAAAATTGAAACGTCGGAGTTCTTCGCACCTCACAGCAACTACTTCAGGTACACCAGAATCTGGGACACCTACTACATTGGCGAGCCAAACCCCTGTTCGGGCATTGTCTCTTCGTAACCCGGATTCTGGGTTAATAACTATCTCTCATTTAGTTGAAGACGAGAGCGGATCTGAATCAGAAGGTGTTCTATCAGACCCTTCTGGTTACAAAACGCATGAACAATCACCAGAAAAAAAAGTCCAGTTTATTTCAAGCGATTTTTATGGGATTCCGGAGGATGACAGACAAGAGGACAAACCTGGAAATGAAAAGAAAGTTAAAAGGAGGTGAGTATAAACTATACTTAGTGTTTTTATGTATGTAGAAAAATTATAGTGAATGTGTATGCTACATGTGCATTCCACTATATCAAAATTTTGCTAGGAAACCCATTATTTGAAGATGCCTGGATAAGAATACAAACCCATCTAATTACGATTTATTTTTAATTATTTGGCCGCCAATAGTTGTACCTTTGCCAACTTTGCCTCACGCGCACAAAATACTCACTCCTGCGTAATGGCCGGGCATATCTGCTACAATTACGATGTGATCGTGGAGGATTATGTTATTGTCCTTTGAGTGCGGTCGGTGATAATTTAAGTGCAACCTAAGTCATGCCGATTACTTATGAGTCAGAGGCAGATGCCCGAAGACGGTAATTTGCGCACTAGCCATACAATATACAAACACATTCACTCGTATTTGCAAACTTAATTTAATATAATTGTATTTATCTTGTAGTCGTCATCATCACATTCATCACAAGTTTCGTAAATATTCCTTGCCGGACGATCAGAGTGCACGCCATCAACACTCCCATCGACGCCATGTTGCACCTGAAAGCTACAATAAAGCCCGTCGCGTTTCCACTCAACCGGAAGATCTCCCGCTCAAAGAAACTGATCGCGATCAATTGGATAGTCACCGATCCGATGATCCTAGAGGATTTCGCCGCCATCGAACAACAAGACCTTCCAATGCATCTCTGGTGCACATTGGCAAGGGTGAACAGCTTATTCAAGGCTTTTTCAAGAAAATGTACGATCACAGTCCACATGCGGTAAGCTAGATAAATAATTTGTATATAATGTCGTTTATAAACTGTATTCCTTCAGATATTTGTTGAGTTGGATGAAATATGCGAAAAACATGATGAACGTGAGTGGAAGGAGACGGCGCGTTGGATTAAATACGAGGAAGATCTTGAGGAAGGAGTTGATAGATGGGGCAAACCACACGTAGCGTCTCTTAGTTTTCACTCCTTGTTGAATTTACGTAAATGTCTTGAAGATGGACTCGTATGTCTCGACATGGAAGAGCGAGATTTACCTGCGATTGCGTATAGAATCTCGGAAGAATTGTACAAGGAAGATTTAATCAGGGAAGATGATAAAGCAAAAATTATGCGAATTCTTTTGCTTCGGCATAGGCATGTGAATGAACATCATGATAGGCGTTTTGGCTTTCACAGGAAACACAGTTACACATCCCTGCAGGTACGTGTAGTCTATAAAGCTGGAACATGAACAATCCCTCTTGTATAAATATTTTACACTTTGTGGTCGTCGTTTACTTGCAGTCGTTATGGCTGGAAGACGGGGCTGCTTACGATGCGATGATGATGGCACGTTGTTCGGTGTGCTCTGCACAGGGTTCATTGTGCCCGCCGCACTTATTACATCGCGGTTCAGTCATCTCTTATCACGTAAAGTCTACTGGTTTTAGCCGCTTTAATGTTAGAATTGTCAGTTTTTGTTCATTGTGACTGCTTGAATTTAGGATTAAACTAAATGAGGGAGTTTATATTTGTTGTGTTTCTTAAAGCTGTTGTTTTCTTTATGTAATGTCTAATTTTAAACCAGTTTTTTACCAATGCATGTCTTTTATTCAACGAATTGCCATTGCTAATTTGTAATAATGTATCTGTATATCGGGTCGTACGTAATACATATTAAAATTATTTATTATTTAGAATCTTCAGGAATCCGAACGACGCAAAACGATTGATGTCGGAAGCAGTCTAAAAAATGGCAATAAATTGGATTCCGAGGGAAAATTATTGAACTCCGAGAACCAAGCAATAATCGTTGATATGAAAGAAGAAATGTACACCACTAGCAATGAAGACCTTAAACGTTTCCAGAATGATACCATTTTGCGACGTATTCCTGAAGGAGCCCAGGGATCAAGTGTTCTTGTGGGCTCTGTTGATTTCTTGGAACAACCCGCTATTGCATTCATTCGTTTGGCCGAGGGCGTTGTTATTCCATCCCTTATTGAAGTGAATATACCAGTAAGATTTATATTTTTGTTGCTTGGACCAAAGGATGCGAAACTGGATTATCATGAGGTAGGCAGGTCCATTTCTACGCTCATGGCTAATCAACAGTTCCACAATATTGCCTATGGTGCAGATAATCGAAAAGCGTTACTGTCTGCTATTAATGAATTTTTGGATGATAGCATTGTACTCCCACCGGGAGATTGGGAGCGACAAGCACTCTTGCCGATCGAAGAAATTAAAGCAAAAAGTCAAGCAATTCGTAAGCGCAAAGAAAACGCTCTGAGGAAAGTGCAAGGTGAGGCTAAGCCGTTTTTGGCTGCAGATGGCAGTGATGGCAAGAAGCCATCATTTCCAAATCCTTTGGAGCGCACCAAAAAACCATTTGGTGGTCTTATTAATGATATTCGAAGGCGATTCCCAGTATACAAGAGTGACATACTGGACGGAATTAACGCCCAATGTGCAGCAGCTGCGATTTTCATGTATTTTGCTGCCCTTTCTGGTGCAATCACATTTGGGGGATTAATGAGCGATAAAACAGAGAATTGCATCGGCATTTCAGAGACTCTTGTCGCCACTGCAGTTGCTGGAGTTATATTTGCGCTATGTGCAGGCCAGCCTCTTGTGATTGTAGGAAGCACTGGCCCACTGCTTCTATTTGATGAGAGTTTGTATCAGTTTTGCAAAGCTAACGATATTGAATATCTCACTACACGTGTGTATATCGGTATATGGCTAGGAATAATAGCTCTTTTTGTTGCATCTTTGGAGGGAAGCGTATTCGTGAAGTTATTTACGCGTTTCACCGAGGAAATATTCTCCGCACTAATTTCTCTATTGTACATCGTCGAAAGCGTTATGAAATTGGTTTTTGTCTTTGGGAGACATCCTCTGAAATTTGCATATTGTGATGACTCCTTTGCAGCCTTTACTGGGAATAATACAGATACCGACTTAGGAAACGTTACAGGACTGAACATATCTGAATATGGCACCATTCCCCCGTTTCCCTTGCTAGATGATAAGGGGAAGCCAATTAATAGACCAAATACCGCCCTATTTTGCACAATTCTTGCCCTGGGTACTTTTGCAATTGCCTATTACTTGCGATTATTTAGAAATAGTCAGTTTCTAGGCAGAAGCGTAAGTATCCTATTATTAAATTTAAAATGTGACAAGTTTAAAATATAAATTCGTTTGACAGGCACGGCGTGCTCTTGGCGATTTTGGAGTGCCCATTGCGATAGTAATCATGGTTTTCATGGACTACATGGTACCAGAGACATATACCGAAAAATTAAGTGTACCTGAAGGATTATCACCCTCTAACACTGAAGTCAGAGGATGGTTAATCGATCCAAGTGGTACTACCCAACCATTTCCATTATGGGTAGTTGGAGCAGCTTGCATTCCCGCAATGTTGGTCTATATCTTGCTTTTCATGGAAACGCATATTTGCGAGTATGTTACTTCCTTACACTAGCCCTGTGAAATTAAAACCTCTTTCATGCATAGGTTAATAATGGACAAGAAGGAACGTAAACTGAAAAAGGGTAGTGGATTTCACCTGGATATTGTTCTCGTGTGTTTAATCAACGTGGGTTGTGGTTTCCTTGGAACCCCATGGATATGCGCAGCTACCGTTAGATCTGTGGCTCACATTTCAGCGGTCACGGTCATGTCGCGCACACACGCTCCTGGTGAAAAACCTCATATTATTGAGGTAAAAGAACAGAGGGTATCGGCTTTAACCGTCTCCCTCTTGGTGGGATTGTCCGTCCTTATGGCTCCTCTTCTTCGGCTAGTTCCAATGTCAGTGTTGTTCGGAGTTTTTCTGTATATGGGCGTCGCATCAACAGATGGTATTCAGTTTTTCGATAGAATGAAGCTGTTCTTTATGCCAGTAAAACATCATCCACAGGCGTCTTATGTAAGAAGGGTGAGTTATTTTATAATTATTTATTGTAGCAATTTCTTACCAACTAACAACGTGCGTACACAGTGAATGAAATGCTATAGTTGTTTCTAATATTCAATCAAGTCAGCTAGTGCAATCACATCATGATGACATAAAAATATTGACCAACATTAGACAAGGTGATAATAATTTGGCGAAATATTTCTATTTGCAAAAGTAATTTGGTTATTTTACTTACGTATTTGCTTCCGTACAAGAACAAAACATGAATTGCTAAATAATTCTCCACTTCCTATATGAAATAAAATTTATTTGCACTATATTTTAAAACTACACGGTATATAAAATTAAACTGAAATTAAGTTTCAAAATGGCACAATGCATTCATGCACGATGTCAACACAAATTCGATAAGATGCTTAATAGAGTATGAGCACAAGTAGCTCCATGATTGGAACTAGAAATTTATGCGACAAAATATATTTTGAACTCGCAAAGCAGTCAATAAATCCAATTCAAATGTATAATAAGCATAGTAGTGAGTGTATCTGCTCTCTTCGCTTATCATTAACAATTGTTCATTGGTATTATATAACGTTAATCGAATATGTTGCCATTGTTATTCACATATTTTTGCTTCACTATTCGGGTTTACTTAATTTCGGTAAATGATTAAAATTACTGGACTTATGGCAGTTCGTACTGAAAAACTTAAACTACACATGCAGTATTAATGCCTTATCGCTAGCTTCGCAATGAATGATATACCATCGGAATGAATTTGAAATGGTCATTGTCACGTCATCTTTCACATTTTATAAATTTAGAAAGCCTGGTTATATGCATGCCCTTTACGTTATTCATAGTCGATTGATAGATTTATATTAAAGCCCCGAAAATTCATTTAAGATAAATGCATTACATTGCTTAAAATTAAATGTTGTCGATTATGTCCTCCTATGTGGGCGATTAAAATAAGCCCTTCTTTTTCTTCTTTCCATCGACGGCTTCCCGACTGCCTTCTAACGATCGCCGTCGCAGCTCTTCTATCGTAACTTGATTTTCTTTTTCCCATTGCTCCTTCTCCTGATCGAACTGTTTGCGCTTCTCCTCTAATTCCTTGGCTTGCTGTTCGAGTTGTTTCTTAGTAGATTCATGTCGACGTGTTAATTCGGCTTCACTATCCTTCAATTTTTGTTTCTTCTCGCGTACCTTCATCTCAAAAACTTGTTCCATTTCGGCTTCCATCTTTTTCATCTTGGCGTCGTGTTCGCGCTTTTCCTCGTCCATTTGAGCTAAAGGATTCTTATTAGAGCTGCGAGTTGGTTTACCATCCGCGCCAAGACCAGCCAGTTTACGACAGCGATAATTTTCGTAGTGAACATTATTGGTAACATCCTTCAAGTCTTGCAAATGAGTGCGTATCACCATGTTACGTAGGGCGATAAAATCACAGTGTTCCAAGTTTTCCACTTCTGCGATGCCCCAAGGATATTTTCGTCCGCGCATCTTCTTTCCGTCTTGCTCTATAACAACATTGGAACCCACAACAGCAAAAGGGACTCGTTCACGTAGCGACTTGTTTAGTTTATGCTCCTCGTCGTCGTCTGGCGAGTCAGGGAACTCGTAAACTTTAATTTTGTGTTGAGCTATCTCATTCAGCACTTGTTTCTTGAAAAGCGCACATTCATCCGCAGTCAATGTGTCAGCTTTTGCTATTATGGGAATAATGTTTACTTTATCACATAGCCTCTTCATAAATTCTATATCCAAAGATTTCAAACCATGTCCAGACGGCTGAATGAAATACAAACAACAATGTACTCGTTGATCTGTGGATTGTCGACGAGTTACTCTTGCCTCCGCATTTAGAAAATCTTCGTACTTGCTTTCGATAAAGTCAATTATTGGCACCCAACAATTGCTATTATCTACCGCGTCGCCAAATCCAGGAGTATCAACCATAGTTAAATGCAAATTAACCCCATTCTCTTTTAGCAATATTTTTGTTGTTTCAACGGCAACAGTTTTCTTTAATCTTTGAGTAGGCCCCGGGTAATCGGCGGAATTATAAATATCAGTCAAAAACATGGAGTTAATTAAAGTAGATTTGCCTAAACCTGATTCACCCACAACCATTAGTGTAAATTCAAAGCCTTTCTTAACAGCTTTACGATATACTTGATTAGGCAAATTAGCAAATCCAACATAACCATCCAATTCCCTCAGTTTGGGTTTCTCCTTTATAATGTCAGATATGGTTTCCTTTCCTTCATCTTTGGTAGTTTCTGGAGGGCTACTTGCTTTACTATTCTCTAGTGCCTTTTCTGTAGATGGGACTTTTGCTAATCTGTTTGAATCTTGCTTTGGAGTTTCTGTTGAACTAAAAAATATCTCTCGTTTCATCTGCACTGAAGATGGCTGGGTAGTTTCTGGGGTGCCATTTCCATTAGTATGTACTCCATTACTACCATTATTTGCAGTTGTATTGTTTGAGCTTGGATCCATAAACTTTTGGCGTAAAGCAAGTCTGTCCATGTTGGCTAGCCTATATGAGCCCCCAATGCTATCCTTGTCTCTATCACGATTAAGCCCACTTCCTGCATTGAAACTGCTGGTGTATTTTGGAAGGGTAGGAGGTGGAGCTGGTTTATTTTCCGGGTTTCTATTTAACAATCCTGCACTTGATGTATACATATAACTGCTGGGCATGATATTCGGACGAGACTTAATTGTTGCCGTTGCTTGTGTGGTTGCCACCGTGACATTCACGTTTGTGCCGCTCATTTTCCGGATGCTCAGGGCGGTTCTAAAAGCAAATATTAATTTTGCTAGTTATTTTCAACATACGAAATATGTACTTTTCTGAACGATTTAAAAAAAGCAATCAAGAGACTATATTTACTCGATAAAATTGCGTTGTGTTATAGACTTGCACTCTTACCCGGCAGATAACGGAGCAAAAAATACTATGCTAAATCGATCCTTGTCCGGCTCCGCACAAAAATCACTTGTATTATAAATGTTACTAGGTTGTTTCGATTAACGAAACATAGTTAGACTAAATTCTAAACAGTACATTCTGTCAAGACTATGATTATGTGCACAGCTAGTTCTTGACGGATGCTTCCATTTTCAAGTGATGAGTAATGTGGTCAGCCACGCCCGTAGCGTCCCCAGCAAACGCTCAAACCGTTTTGCCGCTTTGCTTCAGCTCGCGTTTGACTGGGCCTGTGCAATTTAGCTTCTCGGTGCTGTTTTGTGTTCCTGCGTCATGCGCATGTTCAAAGTGCACCGCGCGCATCACACCGGGCTCACACTTACCAGCCGGGGGAGCCAGGAAATTGAGTTTAAAGTTTACTTCGTTGTATCTGCGGCGGCATACTTTGGCTGCCATCGGCTGCCCTGAGAGAACGTGATTTTAAAATGTCTAAATAAGTCAGAAAAACTTCCATGTGACATGCACCCCGGAGCGTTCACACCAGAAAAGGATGGAAGTGTACCCAAATTTTGTCACAAATATTAATTACTACATTATTTTTGATACAGTTTTGGTGAACGACGAAATTATTATTCTTGTGTCAACTATTTGCAATGGAACAGCTTTCTACTAATTATAAGATATCACTTTGATAATAAAATGCTTAAACTCAGACTTTTGTTTCCTCATAATGAGAGGTGAATGTAGGGTTTCATACAAATAAAATTTGATTTCTTAGAAATTTTTGAATATTTCCAATCTCTAAATTTCGTCAATACATTCGATGAAATTACGATTAATTTGTAATTTAATAAATGATTCTCAAAAAGTTTGAATCGGTTAATTTGTCAATATTATTTATATAAGCAAGTTTATTAGAAGAGCAAATGGTATTTGTTGCAGACCTTTTGTAAGTCACACAAAAACGTTTTTTTTTACACTTTTGAACGCTTATGCTTACATCATTGTGTGACAAATGCTGTTATAATTTGTAATCACTTGTATGCATTTTACTTGGGGACGTTGGAAGTAACCAAAATTGTGTCATGTTTTGCTATGACACATCCATTATGGATTTTTTTCTGGGCCACTCTCAGCTTGTTACCTACGACAGTATATTATCATAATATTTGATGTTATTAAATGCAGCAATATGCATGCTTAGCGATAAAGATTTTTTTTTTGTTAAAGATTATTCGGAATTCTTCTACTTCAATATTTGTGTGATGCTGTACCTTTTGCTAAAATGGCAATTTTTATATGTTCGGTTCTTTAAAATGTTTGTAATTTGTTTTTATAAAAAATAATTTGTTTTAGGTCAAAACCATGAAAATGCATCTCTTCACATTTGTTCAATTGATGTGCTTAGTAATATTATGGGTTGTAAAGTCGACCAAGGCCTCACTGGCCTTCCCCTTCTTTTTACTTCTGATGGTTCCTCTACGAGCCCAACTTACACATCTCTTCACTCCAATCGAATTACGTGCAGTAAGTAGAATAGACGAAGGTAGTAAAATATAAAATCAATTTTGGGTCTCCCTTATTGCAAAAGATTTTTAAACATTTTATTCATTGCGAAATAACAATATTTTGGTAGATGTTACGTTGTCTACTCTCAAAAATACATATAACTTAGAAAATTAATTCCTTTCAGTTAGATGGAGACCAGCCAGATGTGGACGATGATGAACCAGATTTCTATGCAGAAGCACCACTACCAGGTTGAACATTAAATTAATTTTATATTAAAAAGGATTGTAAATATGCAATTTCAAAACTTTTATTGTTTTGTGTAAAGAATGGAAACTTTCCGGTAATAATATCTCTTTCAACAAATTTTAAACATACTTTTAGTATATATATTATCAATTTGTAAGTTAGATCTTATGTCAATTTTAAATCGTGTAATATTAATAGGACAACTTCAGACTTAAAGCAATTATTGATATTGAGTAGCAAAGTATTTGTGACATTATAGAATTTAATTTAAGACATGTTAGAAGACTGTGATTAAAATGGCCTCAATATTAAAGATTACTGTTGCCCAATTAGTAAATATTTTTACTCAAAATGAAGATAAGAAACA
>JAODIE010000007.1:3382388-3450858 GCA_027575565.1 Diploeciton nevermanni
ACAAATTGTGAGGTGTCCAAACATTTTCGGAATTTATTGTGCAGTATTCATCTAATTTTACATTTTTACTATTACTCACATACCGCCATTTAATAATCAATTTAATAGCTAATACCGGCGCTGTAAATTCCCTAATTTTGCCGTGACGATAATAAATTATCCTAATGCAATGAAATCTATTTAGACTTAAGATATTTATAATCTAAACCACCAGTGTAAGCAATGATTTGTTGACATTCCACAAATTGTAATTATTACAGCCTAATATTGGCACGTCATCACAGAACTTGGGAAAATTCTTTTATCATGACTGTGCCTTCAGTTGTTGAAGTAAACGCATGACAGAGTTAGCTTTTCGCCATAGAAAATATAAGAATGTAAAATGCTATCTCCATGGAGAAAAGTTGGTCTTGGGTTACTCTTTTCTCTTCTGGGTGTAAAGGCTTCTTGCTTCTTGCCCATTTTTCTTAGTCGGATCTCAAAACATGGTCTAATTTAAGGGTGGCCAACCTGCGGCTCGTATGCGACCTTTTGCAACTTTTTGAGCGACGCGCCAAAGCATCAATATAATTTTCGGAATAATCAACTAATTTAGGAATCAAAAGTTTCTAGCTTATATATTCCTTTTATTTCTTAACTTGAAAACAATTATTGTCATTGCAAGAATATATTGCATTTGTGTTTAACTAAAAACGACAGTGTCCTTCGAATATTTTTCTTGAGCCTAGATGGAAATATTCGTCATCGGTTACATGATTTTTATATTGACAATATTTGACATTGTAAGAGCACCACACAACTAGGATTAATTGATTTGCAATCTAACAATGATTATAAAAATAATTTTGATGAAAATAATTTATTATGTTGATAAAACTTCACTTAAGTAATGACACTTAAGTGTTGTCATTACTTAAGTGATTCTTAAACACTCAACAATACTTTGAAAATAATTTAATTGCATATTGTTCAAATCTTCCGGAAAACAAATTTTAAAAGAATTGCAAAATCACTGATTTGTAATTCTGCAAGTATTGTATTTATCAAAATCAAAACCTAGAACGAGGTTGACGGATGAAAAATTACAAAACTTGTTGGGGGTCGCAACCGCACTTTATTCAATTATATTCAAGAAAAAAAGCGTATTCAATTTTAATGAAGGAATGAAATGAAATATAAACCAGTTCTTGAACACATTTGTACATATGTAAGAGAACTGTATTTTCTTTTTTTTTTCATAATTATAAAATTGGTGTTTCCTTACATTAAGAAAGATTTTTTCTTATGTTTGTTTTTAATTATCTTTATACTCGTTTATGACATAGAAGCACCATTTGAGCTACATTGAAATGTGCGGCCCGCAAGTACTTTTTTAAGTAGTCCGCCGACCAAAGAATGTTGCAAAGATTTGTTGAAGAATAGTTGCACCAGCGGTTAACCATATATAACGGCAGCGTCTTGTTACTATAGTTCTACCTAATCCAAGCATTAATTATCACTTTATTTTAAATCTGCAACGGCTTTTTCTTTCCTTTTTTTGTACCCAATTTTCGCAACCAGATCGATTAGCTGCGCCGTTTTTCTGTTCGGCAGGATGCCGACACTCAGCTGGGTTTTAAACCATGGAGTTTTTAGCGAGGATTGAACCTGCGCTCCACCGACTTGTAAGCGCTGCTAAGTGTGCCACCGAGGCGGTCTTTATGAGTTATAACATTTTTATATCAATTTAGAACAATGTTCTGTTACCAATTATACGTTGAATAAGTTGAGAAGTTAATAGTTATACTGAACTAAAAATTCTTACACCGTCTAAAGTATGCTATTATTTTAATCATGTTTTAGCTCAATCAATTGAATCAATATATTATTTAAATCAAATATTTTCTATTTACAAAAGATAACAATTATGTTTAAGACTGGCTGCGGCGACGCCTGGCCCAGCTATTTATCAACAAATTGCAACCAAGGACCAACTTTTCTCCATGGAGGTAGGTATTTTCTTCAATTTTCACTAACACCCTCAAAAAATATGTTACCTAGCCTTTCCCGTTTGGAAAAGTATTGCGGCGCTAAACGACCACAGCGGCCTTAGGGATAGGCAGATTATGAAAATAAATTCCAGTCTAAATTTAGGCCAAGGTAACCAAATGAAATATTTATATATAGAAATTAATATTACTTATTTTATTTCACTTACTACAGCCCTTATATGCTGTGTAATAGCATCAAATGGATTAGCCAGAAATCTTTTATTTTTGTTTATTCTCTTGTATATTTGAATGTTTTCAATAACTTCCTTCTTCCTTTTTGAGGCCTTCTTGATTCCTTTTGGGTGGGTTGATGACATTTTCTGACCAGATGTGGGAGGATCAACAGATGGTAATGCATTTAGCAAAGATGTTGTATCTCCAATAATAGGTAATTTCCTATGTTTACTTCTCATTTGAGCATTCCTCTTTTGTTGATTAAGTGTATCAATTTTCTTTAATAGGCATTGTCTACGTAGCTTCAATTTGTCCTTTTTACATATTATCTCTCTAGGTTTTGAAGATTTTATACTTTGGGTGTCATCATTTAGTGTTTTTCTGACAACATCCAAGTTGACGTTTGCAAATAAATCATTAGGGACAGTAAAGTTCATTGGCATTATGTTGGATGAATCAACTGATGCATTATTTTTTATGACATCCTTCAAACATGAAGAATTCTTTCCGTGATTTGATGAAGTATGAAATGATGTGCGCTGTCTGCGTTGTTTACCCATGACGTGTACAATATCAGTACGTTCTGCTTCTTCCGTCGAGGGACTGAAGGAACGTCTATAGTTTGTATAATGGTAAAGAACACGAGATTATAACTACGTTCCAAACCTCCGTAACAGTCCCAACTGCACTCACAAATAACGAACCTAACCTATGAAGTTAACGATGCTATCGCTTCCTAACGGCTAATGCCCGTGGCATTCTATCTTTAGCAAAGCATCCAATGAGTAATGCAAGAGCCGTCCGTTAGGTGACAGGAGCTCTATAACTACCGTAATGTTTCGTTTTAATTTTTCCGGACTTCACCGTCACCTGCGTCAGCGCTGCCCCTACGCACAGCGCCAAAAACTTGTAGCTAAACGCTTACGCCGACACTCGGCGTGCATCATACTCTTAGTGCTTTTGATGCCTATCTGCCACCGCGGTGTTACGCCATGTTTTGAGCAAGCACCGTTGGCATCGTAAAAAGCGATCGTACCGCATTAAGTTCATCAATAAAGAAGCATTCCTGGTATATCTACAAAGCACACAAAGTAAAATACAATAATTTAATTTGCTTTCTCACCAAAGATTTAAGCTCCCTAATCTGCGATTCTGCTATATAATTTATTTAAAACTACGGTTACCGACTCGATTAATACCTCTTTATACAAGATGGGTGATAGTGAAGATGAATACGATAGAAAACGACGTGACAAATTTAGAGGCGAGCGAGCTGATGCGGGATATCGGGGAGCGGAACGTCCGATTAGGCCAAGGGATGACTGGCCTGAGAGGTGATTAACAGCTTTCATATGTCACTTGTACTTGATTCTAATATTCTTGTAGGGATGCTTGGCAAAGACCAAGGCCACGTGATTATGGTGGTCGCGTCAGGGAACATGCCTATTCACCCAATTATGAACCAGCCACAAAAAGGATGCGAGGTGATTTTTATGGTGAAAATTATTATGGACATTATCAACCCTCTTATCATCAACCTCCACACAGGTAAAATATATTTTGTATTTATGACAATCTATGATACAGTTTTTTGATTCCCTAATAGGGAGCAAGCTTCTACTACAACTGATGGTCAGCAACCACCAATGATGTCATTTAAAGGATTCCTTGCTACTCAGGATGATAATATATCAGACAATGAAGCAATAGAGAAGTACAATGACTACAAACTTGAGTTTCATAGACAACAACTCAATGAGTTTTTTGTGGCACATAAGGATGATGAATGGTAAGTGTATTAGAAATTTGGTGCATACATCAAAGTATATATGGCTTGGTCAGTTACTTAAAGTACTTTTAAATTGTGTATTATGTTTCCGGACTGCATATGAGACTTTCTTGCTATTTTTATTTATATCTCCAAATATATTGTTTTATATACCTTTTTCTCTGCAGCTTTAAAACAAGCGATCCGGCCGTCATAAAATATAATTATGTGTTAAATGTGCGTGTCAACAACTTCGTAAAAATTGTGATATGCGTCACGTTACAATGAAAATGAAAAATACGAAACGATTATGTACAAAAATGTGGATATAAGATTATTATTCGACGCGTTCAAACCGTTTGTAAAAATCGAACAGCAGTTGCATTTATAATGCATTCTGCTTGCCGCGTACTTTGTTAGGGTTTTGATCAACCAGGTGAGATGAACGTTTATGGAGATACGTTTACATTTAAATGTTATGTTATAAATCATGATGTGTGCTACATGGAATGGATGTGTAACCTTTTTAAATATGCATTAGAACTATTAAACACATTTTATCTTATTACAATTATATTACATTGTTTGAAACCTGTAATCCATATCATGTTTGTGTGAATGAAAGTATGATTCTCTATTGGATTTTAGGGTGTCGTATTTTGTGTATTAAGACAATTTCTATCTCTACTTTTAGGTTCCGACTTAAATATCATCCGGACGACGCAAAGAAGCGCAAACAAGAATTGAGCAATTTTATAAAGGTAAACAAATCTTAGTAATAAGTTTAGTTATTTCTATGTTGAAAACTGTTGTTTTATTGTATTGTTGTATTATTATTTTTGGGGAAGATCTATATTGGAGAGTAATACCATTATAAATCAATTTTTTTTTAAATATTTTTATTCTAAATTGGATTCGTTAGTTTTTAAGTATTTAAACTTCATATTCTTTAGAAACGTCTAGATGTCTTTCTCGAGTTATTTAATGATGGAAAAATTGACGAATTTTCTTTGGACTACGGTCACGATGAAGAACTTATTAAATTGTTGGATACGGTGGTTATTAAACTGGAGGGTGGCACAGACGAAGATTTTTCTCTGCTTGAAGAAGAATATCAGGGTAAGCATGTTCATAGGACAACCATACTTCAATCAGTTCAATTCATAATATTTACAGATTCTATTAAATACAGAACTAGGCAATTAAATAAATTAGAAAATAAAGATACAAAGGACGTAGAAGAGATATTTCCTTCAAAGGTAGGAGAAACCGTTAATCTGACAACTTCTGATGATAAGGGAGATAATATTGATACGAAAGTGGAAGAGAATATAGCAAATGGTGACGAAAAAGTGGATGAAGATCATATAAAAAATATTAACGATTGCGAAGAGCAGAAGAACGGAAAATCTGAGAAAGAAATGGGTGATAGCAATGATAATGATATTGTTAAGGCGGAACTGCAAAAGGATAGTGAAACAGAGGAAAGCCCACCTGAAGAGAAATCAATTGAAATTGGTGGTGGCATACTTAAGGGGAAAACAAAGAAAGAGTCTTCTGATAGAAGAAAGCGATCATTTTCGGGAAGCAGTAGCACTTCTTCATCTAGCAGTAGCAGCGACTCTGATGAAAAAAAAGTTGTCGAGTCAGAAAAAAAAGAACAATTAGCTGATACAATTGCAACTAATTCTAAACTCGAACTAAAACCACGTCCAAAGTACATATATAAGTCAACATCAATCTGCTTGCGTAATCTCGCACCAACTATAACTAAGCAAGAAATTATTGCAATGTGTTCAAGGTACGATGGTTTTTTGCGATTAGCTCTAGCTGAGCCTCAACCGGAACGGCGATGGTTACGACGTGGTTGGTTGACGTTCAAACGAGATGCCAACATTAAAGAAATTTGTTGGCATTTTAACAATATTAGACTTCGCGACTTTGATTTGGGAGCAATTATTAACAAGGATTTGAGTAAACGGATAAGATACGTGAGTGGCATAACGAGTCATAAACAAGTTGTCAGATCTGACATTAGGATTGCTGCTAAAGTGGTTCTGCATTTAGACCAAAAGGCACAGCTTTGGTGTAACGGTGGCGAAGAACTACAGGGAAACTTTGGCTTAGTCTCAAACAACCCTGTTTTACACAACATTACTGATTATTTGATTGAGGAATGCAGTGCGGAGGAAGACGAATTGTTGGGATTAGAACCAACTGCAGATACCGCAGATGCGTCCGCTGTTATTGAACGCGATTCTAACTTGACTAAAGTTTTGGACAGGATTATTATGTATCTACGAATTGTACATTCAATCGATTATTATAATCATAGTGAATATCCCAGCGAAGATGAGATGCCAAGCAGATGTGGACTTTTGCACGCCAGGGGGCCAGTTCCTAGTTCTAAGGTAATTGATTAAATTACAATGCGCAACTATTTTCCGTCAATGTATCTTGCAGAGGAGAATTAATTCTTGCATTTGTTAATAGACGGATATTTCACAATATATTGGGGTAGCTGTTGAGTCGAAGATGGCCAATTATCTTCCAGAAAAACCCGCGAAAGAAGAACAGTTAAAAAATGAAGCGAAACTTGTTACCCTCTCACTTAAGGACGTTGACACGGAAATTGACAAGTTTGTTCAAGCTAATACTAGAGAATTGGCAAAAGATAAGTGGCTTTGTCCTCTTTCGAGCAAAAAGTTTAAAGGGCCCGACTTTGTTCGAAAACACATTTTTAACAAGCATGCTGAAAAAATTGACGAGGTTAAAAAAGAGGTTGAATTTTTCAATAACTATCTGAAGGATCCCAAGCGTCCAGTATTGCCTGAGCCACAACAAACTAAACGAGAGGAGCCACCTCCTTTCGCTCATCAATCGTAAGTATACCAGTTTAAAATAATGTAATTATCTTAATTTAATTCTTCTGACTACTGTTTTAGGAATTACGGTGGTTCATATGGAGGGTACGGTGGCTATGGTGGTCCCTCGCGATTCAACATGTATCCCCAAAGACAACGAGGGTTTGTTCCTCGTTCGCGTGGTGGCATGGATCATCGACCAGTGGTACATTACAGAGACCTTGACGCTCCTAGAGAACCTGAAGAGTTTATTTAACGAGATATAATTATGAATGGTTATATATGACAGACTTATAAATAATAAGTTTTCCCTGTATTTTCACAATATTATCGTAATTTTGCGTTTTAGTTTTCACAATAGTAGTAGCAGTTATAATATACATTTTTATTTGTACGCGGGTACAAGGCTTATGGACCATAAAAATGTATTTCGCTCTAAATATAGACGATCAACGTATATTTTCTTTGCTATATTCTTCCGGAATATCTATGATTACGCTGTCAGAATCTACGTGTGGACAAATGAGCCAATATGCCTCTGAAAATTGCTTTATTCCAGAAAATGCTATGCTGTGGATTGCTTCAAGATTTAATCGTTTAGTGTTTGCAGCATAGTTTTATTACCATATTCTTATACTTTATATAATAAATAAATTTTAAGTTAAAAATATTAAAATCTTTTCCTCGAACTTGAAACGTCATTACGCACTTTATATGTTATAAAAGCATCCCCGTTAAGGCATAAACTCTGACAAAAATTTGGGTTTGCAACTGAATAAATTTAGAAGAATTCCTGATAATGATGCATGCTGTGCAGAAATTTTGACGTTGAGGGTGGTTTTCTCTGTATCCTAACAATAACAAGATAGGTTACTAAATTTTAATTTCACATGAAAACAATTGTCAAAGACTTTCTTGTTAACAGCTAACTAAACTAATTACGCGCTGTCGCAACCCCTGGTAGGTCGTGAGTTTATATCAACAATTGGTAAGCAAACACCAATTTTTCCCATGAAGACAGCATTCAAAATTCTTATGTTTTCTATAGCGGGGGTGTATTGAAAAGTGGAATATTTGTTTAAATGAATGATGATCAATAATAATTTACACAAAATAATTTAAACCTGACATAATATATTTTGACACACTACATTCCAACAACAAGTTGTGTGGCTAACTTTTCTGTTTCTAACACCAATATAATCCAATGATAAGAATGTTTAACAAATACTTAAACTTTGGTACTTTCTGGCTCATTGACTAAAAACATAAATATTTATTATTAAACAATTATTTGTTTAAATATATTCCAATACCATTATTATTTAACTTAAAACGATTACGCCTGCTTACACGCTTAACACATGAAATTATCTCAATTTATAATAAATTTATGATTGATAAATCATAATTACAAATTTTGTATATATTGATCAAATCAATTTCTAAATGCATTGGGTTTAGATCTACCACCCTATTGAACTGCATATAATTTATAACTTATCTATTTATATATAATATATATTATTTTTTATCATTTTCAAAAATAAGGTAGAACTTCTATATTTTCTTTATATATATATATATACATCGATTTCATATGGAATATACTATCCACACTTAAGATTTTATATCATATCTAATTTGCTCTAAAAGCACGCCCATGTAAAGAATAAATTCCACTCAGTCATCAGACTCATTGCTCTACAATATCGAATTGAGCAAATCGATTTAGTGAAAGAAATGGAAGTTAATTTTACTATTTGCAGACTATACTGTGCTAAGCATGATTGGGTTTTACCATAGTCGAAAGACTTGGCGGCAATTGATAACGACGAGAACTTAGACTCCTTTCCAAAGGGCTGCTCTGCTCACTTGATGGATTAGGAAATGATGCGGTTCTCTTTGCATTTCTACTGCTTTAGAAAGAAAGTAAAATTAATTAGTTTAATTCACGTCAACGTGTTAAAGAATGAATAAAAGATGCATTTCAATACGACAACATGTATATTCAGAGGAATATGTGAACGCCACAAATGAGTTTTATAAAGTACTACATTGGTATTTTGGATGCCATGCATGTTGCGTTCTCAAAATTGCGAATAAATATATGGGAGATTAATAAAAGTGCTAACAGGAATTGAAATTTGCATGTATGATATGTTCTCCAATAATTACCAGTCTAGCGCTACACATGACTAACGTAAACCTTGCGCTTGAGAAAACCACTGTTCCTAGGTGAAGTGATGCCCTTGTCATGGCTGAAACATGGCATCATCAGCACATGCAATACTGTCTACGATTTTTAGTGCAACTATTATTTATTTTATACAAGAAAAAATTTTCAAAACGAGCTTGTCCTTTTGTAAACGATTTAATCTCGCGTTACATACCGTACACTCTCATCGTTTTTAATAGAACACTTACCTTCGTCGTCGCGAAAACGGTTGGCCAGGCAAACCAAAGTATCCTCTTGGAATCACCATTCGAGCATTACCCTGAGCTGGTCGAGAACCTCCGTAAGCCATTAATATTGCTAAATGTGTAGCATATCCTTCACTCAAAACCGTTGCCAACGAGTGCAGTTTTTTAGGGACCTTGCCTACTATGAATATTTCTTTTTGTTTCAGACCAATAGAAGTATACACACTAATATCTTTACTACTACCATATGCAGAGTGAACAATAATATTATGATTCTGTAATGAAAACAAAAAATACGCAGAATTAGTATTGCATATTCAATATAATGCCATTTATTACCTGTATTAGGTTATTTAAATATGCAGCTTTGTGGCCAAGTGGATCGGTTGACAAGCCATCTTGAAACGAAACAAGTCCATGAGGAAAATTATGCTGTGATAACCAAGATACAACTCGGTGATGCTGCATATCTGGTCGACCAGTAGTGTAAATAATTAAATATCCCAACTCTTGCCAGTGTCTTACAATATCAACAGCACCCGCCCGAACTTTTGGATCTCTCCCAGTAACTGACATACTTGCAGTAAATGATCCATCTATACTAAATACAATGCATTCAGTTTGTGGTGGCACCACAGCCATAAAAAAGTCAACAGAAGTATGATCCCCACGTACTACCATCTTAAAAAAGATTCACTAGATTATTAAAAATGGCATTGTATAAATTCAATGTTACCTACTTTTATAGGATACAATCCGTACCCTAAAGTTTTTTCATCGCACATGGTGTATGTTATACGACCGGCTTTGTCAGTTACTGCAGTTGCCATATGTGTCCATTCTCCTGTCGGCACATCTCTTATAACATGAATATCGACTTTTTCACCGGTCAACGTAATCATGTCCAAAGGACCATACATAAATCGTGCAACAAGTGTTTGCGGCATGCCGTCCCGTACAATGATGTCATTAGCTCGGTGATTAGCAGCAACATTCTAAAATATAAATAAATTTGTATTCTGATGATTCAATTAAACATTATAAATGAATATATTAAGTAACCGTTTTATATACTGAATGGTTTCTAACTCACTTTCAGTTTTACAGATGTTCGTTTTCTCATCCATTTTTCACGTGGTTGGCCTGGATGGAAAATGTTTTCCCGATCTACATCCCCTGCTAGAGGTAAGCCCTCCAGCCTTCCAACTTGACGTAATAAAAATGCTATCACATCACTACTTTCCCAATAACTCGCATGAAAAAGATGTGGCAACGCATGGGTTGGAAAATTTGATAATCCTTCTGGACAATACAGAGCGTAATCCATTCTTTTTCCACCCCACCATTTATGTTGCACTATAAATAAAATTGTGCAGAAAATAAAAATTAAGATTTATTACAATAGCGACGACCGCTTACGTGCATTGATTGCCTGAAGGGGAATGTTATCAATAATTCCTGAAACGGTGCTTTGAATAGATACCTCCGATAGTCTTCTAGTCACTTGACAGTCATTAAACATTTGAGGATTGCTTTGCAAAATTTCAACTACAAGTAAAGTAAATTAGCACAAATTGAAAGTACCATTCGCCGTACTCACGAAGGTGATACGGTTGGCCATTTCCCAATGGGTATTTAACGTATCTTGCGATATTTACTGGTGCAAGCATAGAAAAACGCGCTGATAGAAGTGGCTCCAATCTCGAAGCTACAGGATCAGTAGGATGGAATAAATTGTAAACCTGAAGACAACTTGGACGGGTAATTGGAGCTACAATGTTTAAGAAGGTTAAATGGTACGAAAATTTCATTTTATCTAGTTTACCATTCTTCTCCTCACTTGTTGAAAGTTTACGATGTGCCAAGACTAATGCAAGTGGACTTCCAAACATAAAAAAGTCATTTACGTCAAAATTAAATTTAATTTGATTCGATTGTTCACTTAATGATGACGATCGTCTTCTGGGTGATGGTGCTACGAGATATCCAGTCTCGTTTATCAACGCGATATCGTCCATTTTATCATGCTCCAAAACGCTGTTTTCACTTCCGTGTCGAGACTGATATTTAGTTGTTCTGCAAAGTGCATCATAGGCTAGAATGGATCCAACCGAATCGCCCACTATGCAGACTTGTCCAGAAAAACCTTGTCCTTCCTCGGATCGCAGAAACTCATGATATACAATATTAGCGCCATTGATTGTCTTGGTAATTGCTTCTTGGTATTCAACATTGGAGCTAGCCAACAACGGTATTGCACCAATCGGTATAGAGTCGTGCGTTATTTGTGGATTATCTATAGAAGACGGCGATACGTCAAAACTATATGGACTTAAGCTGTAGATAAGCCATGAAATAAATTAGTCAACAACCTATTTTTATGGAGTATTTCCTACCTTGATAAGATTCCAAGACTTTCCGTGCATACAGATGGACATGATACAAGTTTCACTGTTATATGGCCCACGAGTGTAGGATAATGTTGTCTCATTACAGACTCAAAAGCTCCACGAAATGTGGTTACGTCCGATTTTTTAGCTGTTATGTCTACATTTGCATCTAAAAAAGATGGGTACAATTCTGTATCGCAAAATGTTTAGATTTCCTACCGAGGACGCTCCCAGCGTGAAAAACTAGAATTAATACTGTAGTATTACATGTGACATGTGCCGGAGATGCCACTGGAGATTCGGGGCATCCAGCGTCAAGCGAATTCATTTTCCCTCGATGCAAACCTTTTTTGTTGCTGCTGCGTTCACTCGCCACGCGTTGAAGAAATGATGATGAAAATATGCTGTCATCTTAAATAAAAACAATAGTCATTTATAACGTATGTGAATGCAGCCCAATTGTTTATACCGGCGGTACTATCAACGACGACAGTAGGAGAACTTGTTTCGGTGTCTTCCTCAGTTAACAAATCTAAAGAACTCCATTTCGCCAGAGAAGATGCTTCACCCAAATCGGCCTGACAGTCAAAATACTCGTCATCCGAGCCGGAGTCTGAATCCCTTCCCAAGCTTTCAATTCTCCAGTTTGCTACTTGCAGATCAAAGCTTTTAAGCGAAGCAGATGCAGGTGAGTGCAATGGACGCATTGGATGATGTTTAGATGGCAATCGAGAGTCATGTTCGTCCGGCGATAAATCGTCAGAACTTGCGCCTGTCTCAATTTTCGGAGTGATTTTGGTAAGAAGCGGACTCTCCTCATGATTCTCGATGCTACCGAGAGTCTGCTGTATTGTTTTATTGTTGTGTTCACTGTTTAAATTTTCCTCATCGTCCATCTCGCCTGCCTCTGACTGACCCATTTTAGATTTTAACGCGAGTTGTGTTTGTCGTTCAATCTCGCGAATATCTTCCATTGTCAAACCATGCCACTCATCTTGCCAGGCCCAAGCTTGTCGATGCGCACGTAACATTGTTTTTCGAAGTGCTGCAAGTCAATCAAGATCAAAATTACACCTTGTTTTCAAACATGCTTATAATTGCTCTTACCAACATCATGAATAAATCTCTCAATTTTTGTTTGCATCCCCCAATAACGAAATTCCACCCTACATAATTTGTAGGCGCACATCAAACTCATCCCATTAAGCGTTGGTTGTTTTTTCCCCTGCACATCTCGCCAATGTTCATCCAACCAATTCTCCACCAAGGGCCCGCGACCCGACTTCTCTGAGACATAATAAGACGGATCTTCTTCTTTAACATAATCAGTACCATATAATTGATCCTTAACGACATCAATGAGATCAACGATGCGATTGCGCAAATCCGAACCACTTAGCTTAAAGACATTATCTTGGTGTCCATTGTCTGGATAATAGTATGTTTCGATTTCCAACGAAAATTTTTCCACAAAGGGACACGTATATCTAGTTTTTGTGTATGGATATGCATTCCATGCTTCTTCCTCCACCATCAAAGCTGTTTTGGGCAAAATTCCTTTTAACCATCCTACGGATATAGATGCCATCGATAAATCATAATTTATACTCTTCATTAAATTACCTGGTAGGTGACTTCCAACATGATAAATTTTTCGAGTATATTGTCCATTCCCTCCTGGACCATCGTCGTAAGGTTCGTTTATAAGAATTTCAACGCCGCTTCCATGACCACTACTTTCTTCCCGACTTTTTTTCTGTGAAAAAGGTGGATATACTAAACAGTGCGTCTACGATTCTTCCATCAAAAAAATATACTTACTGCTATCATATACAATTGTGCTATCCTATACTCCTCAACAGTTAATGGGAGAGGAATTCTATATTCCTTTATTAACATGTTCTCGACTTTTCACACCAGCCGATAAAATATTACATATCCCAGTTCAACCCACTTGTTAGCATTTAATGTTTAGTATTTTTTCCACGATTATATTAGCTACCTGCAATTTCAAATACTATTTTGTTAATAATTGTTTAATTTGATAGCTCGTTATAGCCCAAAATATTAACTAAATGTGCGTGCTCGCCTTTACTAAATACTAAATTCAATTAAAAGAGTGCCGAGAGCACATTTTATTAGAACAACACTGGCAATATTAAGTTTAAGGAATTGTTTTAAATTAATTGAATTACAACGTCATATATTCTATACTAAGAACAAATACAAATAATCACAATTGCATAATAAAATAAAAGCTATATTAACAATAATTCTGCAGCCAGTAGTATAGTAAAATGTTTCTTTCAAATTTGTTTTCAAAAAAATTTTCTCGATTATCAACGGTATACTGGAAAATTTCTAACATGTGTATTAATGCTCATGAAAACACTATACTCTTCGATGTATATTTAGCCATTGTATACACAATTTCGGAGAATAAAACCAGAAAAGCAAAAACTTCTCGAAATTTGAAAATACAATAAGATTATTGACAATTACCTCACTAGTAAGAGAAATTTTATCATATGTATCCTTAATAAAACTTAATACATTCGCACTGTCGCTGAAAACTATTCCAAACCTGTTCAAAAGAATTTTTCAAAATTGTGCACGCGGAAGAAATGGCTAATTGTTCTTAATTGATTGCGGCTGATTGTGTTCAGGGACACTAACGCATGTTTTAGTAAAAATTGCGCTCGTAGCACTTAAATTCATAATTGGAATGTATATAAGATCGGGTATACCAACACAGTCATCGCGTCGTGTGAGACTGATCTGAGCTCGTGCGCGAGACCCTGTCGCCACCGCCAGTTTTCCCGGTTGCTGCCTACGGACTGTACGAAAGGATATTGATCGGGTTTTACGAGAGGTTATTTATACGGGATGTAACCGAGTATTATATCGCACTTGCAGCAAAGCTGTTATGCCAACTATTCAACGCATGTAACGATATTGAATGACAGCATAGTCATGTTTCAATGTTTTTAAAACAAACAGAAATCCGCATAATAATATATTATATAAAATTCTAGAATATGCGTCAATTAACAAACTAAAAAAAATTAGATTCAATATCAACATTACTAGCAACAAAATCTCAACTAGTACATAAACTATTAAACTATTTTTATCACTTTTAAGTGCAATAGCTATTTTATTAACTTTGAATAGCTTGCCCTGAGTTGCGCCCATTTCTTAAATGTCAAAGGTGACATGCAGGAAACTCACAGTACAGAATATCCCATGTCCTATGTCATTGCGCGCGTATAATGAATGTGTTATGAATTATATTATATCATAAGCTATATATTTTTATAGACGATTTAAAAATTCATTTTAAGACTGACCCACAGTCCTTATTATATTATATATATATTATAGTAACTTAATAATAAGTTTAAGCCCTTTTGGCATTAGTTTATTATTATTATTATTACAAGCATTTGATATTATACAACATCATGCACTTAAAATTTGACGAATATCTTGAAAATCAACTTACCAACAAAAAAACTACTTGTCATATTCAATGTAATCATCTTAGGTACTACAGGCTCACTTATTAAATTACACTTTAAAATCAATATTATTATAAGTTAACCGACAATGGAAATCACGGATACGGACACCACCGAGAACAAAACACAAACAGCTGTGTTCTAGACTTGACATTTGACGTTTTCATGTTGAAATGAATAGCAGCGATAGGAAATAAGTAGGTAGGTAGGTGCAGTGCGTCACCTCTTAACCAAGTAATGGACTTTGGTGCAGGTCGGCAAAGTGCGACTCCAAAGTCGCATGTGGCTCTTTGGCTTCTTTAGTGCGGCTCTGGCACAAATATCCACGATAGGCGCTATAATGTTTGCATTTTAGTATACTACTTAGTTAGTGTAATAAAAGTTTACTAAACAAGCAAATTTGATTCCCATTCTTAAAGAAGAATTATAATGTTCATGTTTGGCCCTTTGACTAATAATGATTTGCCGAACACTGCTGGTTCATTTCTATGAAATCGAACGTGACGACACATGATTAAATTGAATCTATAATTATTATTACATTACTTGTCTTGTATGTACTGAAGATACGATATTTTAGATAAAACAATAAAGTACGTGCATGAACTTTCAATTCAAAATAAACGAATTTGTTTGGTATATAAGAGCTATATTATTATATAGTTATTTTTGGTTATTTCTTTCTCATACGTTTTAGAATTACAAACTTTATTTTTAATAATTGTACAATTAAAGAGAAAAGATATCTCCGGCTATTTCCGTATAGAGTCGGGTAAAAGTAATGTTGGTATTGCCTTTGAATATTATTGGAATGAAATCCTCAAACATTCGTTTTTTCAAGGCAAACTGGTTAACAAATAGTGCATATGTTTAAATATTACGTTCTTTGATTTTTCCAACTCTCGCGCTACCTAAACTAAAGGACCACACATCTTATTTTCTCAATTGAGTCGCAAATCAATAAATGTGCGCAGCATGCGCCTTCGCTTTTCCATATGTCTGGTTATTCGCAAAGGCGTACATGTTATTCTGCAAGAAGTGGCTGGAGCGAGTTGTTGTTAAGCATTGTAGAAAGCAACTGATTTAGTTCTGATCTAATAACTAGTACATAAAACTGTTAGTAACCTAGCTGCACATCGGTGTGTTGAAGCACTCGTGCGGTCGCAATGTTCTGTGGCAACCAAATTCGACCATTATCCATGTTTCGCATAATTAAGTAAAAAGCATATGTGTTAAGTGTTGAGTCTTTCTATCGTAGTAAACAACTACAAAACAATGCAAAATTATGCATGTTGAACGAGTACTCTCTATCTGTGTCTTATTTCCCTTTGTAATCACTGCAGGTATTTATTAACATCATTTACGTTCAATTTTATATTACTCGCTACAAGCAAACCTGCTAGATGCACCATATACTATGTATTGAATAATCACAGCATGCTAATTCAAAACGTAGTATTATCGTAGTGCTACACTGCGTGCACTTCAAGTGACAATATAAATAAATTAAATATGAAACAAATTCATATTATGTATTTGTCCTGCTTGCTTCGTAACTGACCAGAGCGCATAATGAGGATATTATGAAACTAATTGCACCAATTACGAATATTTTGTTTGCTTCCTCTCATGTTTGTGCATTTACAGTTTCAGTGGCATTGGATATCTCTGAAATAAAACTTAAGCGTGTTTGCTTAATAACGCGATGTGGACTTCGGTGTTTTATTATTGCTTGTCAATTTATTTTCTTATAGGCAGCTTCACGCGTACTAGTAGCTTTCGAATTAAAAAGTATCACGTGGACAATGGAAGAAACTTGACGTTGACATGCCCACTAAAGGGTAGCAATTTTATGTGGATACGCGAAGGACGTGATGAACAACACGAAGTGCCCAACCTCACTGTCCTGCACGATGGCTCGCTCCTTCTTTCGGAAGTCGAAAAGGGTGATTCGGGAATGTATGCTTGTACAGCAAATGATTCGGAGAGTGGTGAAGACAGTATAGCAAAAATGGAAGTTTCTGTCAGAAGTAAGTCATAGAATAAATATTATAGCATATTGTTATTAATTGAAGTTTTCAGCACCTCCTCCACCACTAATCAACGTTCACGTGCATGCAAGTACAATCTTAGCCGTAATTCTTTGGGGAGTGAGTGGTGACGGTGGATATCCGATTAGTTACTTTACTGCCCAATTTAAACTTGCGGACGACATTGAGCAATGGCAAGATATTTCGCCCATTCACATTATGCCAAGCTCGGTATATAGATTTATATATTTCTATTATCTCGGATTAATATTAATTTAACCAAATTTCGCAGAGACAAATTGACGTGTATAAATTAATCCCAAACACAACCTACGCTTTTCGAGTGTGGGCTACCAATCAGTTGGGGGAAAGTGATATTTCAATAGTTTACCAGACAACAAAAATATCAAATGAAACAGCAGGTTAGTAAGAATGCATTTATTATCGTATGCAAATTTGGTTGCAAAAAATCTAAAAAAAAAGACATAAACGTTTTTAACATAATTGAATATAACGTTAATACTTATTATTTATGAATAAAACGTTTTCGACTTGTTGCCGAAAGATTAAGTTGTACACATAATTCAATTTTGGTTGCTTATTAATATCACTAGTAATGTTACAGAATTAGTGCGACATTTTCTCGAGGGTGCAAAAGATTTTGATACTCGTGTGTGGGTGCTGGCTGTCGTTATTGTCATGGGCACACTGTTAGTCCTTGGAATGGGTACTTGTTTTCTTCTATACCAAGAGTGCAAAGTCTCAGGTGGTAAGTGATAGCACATTGATGTATGCCACAAAAGAAGAAAATGCATGCATGTGTGTGAGCAGTGCGCTAAGTACCGGACACGATTATTATTTATTATAAAAACACTCTTCGACAAAATTGTCGCAAGCTCAAAAGTAATATAGACAGTCCTAATCCACTAAAAGTTATCACCTATGCTTTTAAAAGTAATTCAGAGCTAGTTTTTGTCGGTCTCCTGGAATATTGAAAGTAATTTATATAGCGCTGTACATATACTTTTAATAGCTTTATTGTTGTTTTGATTATACAAATGTGTAGAGCATGTTAAATGTGCACGTCACAATGGAAATAAAATAAAAGAATCCCTTATTCAAATCAGCCTTGCTTGCTTATGTTTCTAATAGGTGCAAATGTTTACGATCATTTGAAATTTCATCCAATGTTTTGTTTTTCTATTGCCTACGTTAAACTGTCAAAAAGCAGACATGGAGGACCAAGAGGTAATTGAACTTGTTCCAAACATAATCCTCAATCCGGGTTTTGAGGGAAATTCGCAAATGGCAACATCCGACGAAAACTCCAACGACGAATTGGCGACATCACACAACAATAATGCTGTAGTACGCAACTAAACAAACTTGGAGAGGAGAAATAAAGCTCTAATGGCGACATGGAATTCTTCAATGATGTTAGAAAGACAAATATCAAATTATAATTTTGGCCTATAATAGTTTTTTTGGAGAATACGAAAAATATCATGTTTATTGCACAAATATTTCATAGCCTTTTTTCTAAATTAGACATGCTTCCATTTAGGAATAAAATGAATATATAAAATGCCAATCACTTTAATGCAACGAAAGAGTTGGAAATGCAATGAACTGTTCAAGGTCAAATGCACACGACATTACACTAATAAGAACTTCGCGAAGCTTGTGTTCACTTTTAATATATAGACAAATACAATTTTGACGATGGTTGTGCCTACCTAACGAGACTAGCATTAAAATATAATTAGTAATCGGAAGAAAAGTGTTTGTGTGCGTTACAAATCAACTTGCTAACTTTATCATTATTACTAATATAACATGAATTGCGATTTGTTATCGATCTCAATCACTATAATAAAAGCAAACAAATTTTTCAAAAATTGGGAGTAGTTTCCAGAATACAATGGAATTATCAAATTGGAATGTACAAGTAACAGGTATTAACGGTTTTGGTGAATCGCATCCTAATATGAATGACGTGAATGTTTAATGTGCACCAGTGCCTCACACATATTTTTTGCAATTCGCAACAGATAAATGTAAAGAGCAAATACAAGTTTAAGACTGAAAACGATAATTGCTTTAGATGTTTGAACATCAAATAAGAGGGCTGATTATATGTAGTCAAATTTCTTGCTTTTGCTTGTGAAAGGTATTGCTTCTTTATTTCTTAGTTCCAGTATGTGTAAACAAATTGATTAAAAACTCAAATTGCCGTTGTTCTTATAAAACTTGCAATGAAATTATATCTTTCAATGTAACAAATAATATTGCTAAGAAGTTGATAAGTATACTTGCTTGCGTGCAAAACTATTATTATAAAATTCAAATGTCAGCAAACACTTATAATTTTGATATGAAAATATTTATATATGTATTACTAAATATAAACAAATTGTGAGTGAGGCTTTCAATAAAAAAAGTCAAATTACACTGTTTTTAGTAATATTTACACCAATACTGCATATGCAAACAACTTCAGTGTGAGAGAGTCCCCTAGCCAAGTGAAATAATCTATGAATGCCTCCATAAGACGTATTAAGAAGAAAACATTTTTTGGTATAAATGAATCTAGTAAAAATAAACTCAATTACAAAAAAGAAAAAAATCGGCTTGCATAGAAGCAGGCTAATATTGATTGCAACAGACGTGATTGATCGCATTAGTCTCATTTTATAAGGAATTGCGTTAAATTATATCTACTCAAACAAAATCAAGTTGAGTACAAGTAGTAATATGAATTGAAAGTGCAATAAAAATATATCATATACGAAGGACTGACCGACTAACCTTTGTAAAATTTTAACTTAATTGAAATGCAAACGCGTAAAACATTATCAAAAGAAATGTTTCTTGTATAATTTTATAGAGCCGCTTCCCGACGCTACTTTCCCAAATTAACCCAATATCTATGGCGCAAATATTTGAATTCAATCATCAAATGTTTTGTATGCGTTTTCCTATAAGAGTGAAGAACCGATAATAAACACATAGAAAAATACTACATTCGTAGAACATAAATACTCGCTATTTTATATTTATTACAATGTAGTTTAACGTTTGGTTTAATTTCAATAACAAATACAATTAAAATCGCCCGAGCGATAATAAAAATCATAGCCTTTTAAATAAACGCATCGATAAATATTAAGAATGTTCAAAAATACTGAAACAAGTGTTTATAAAACAATACTAGGAAAATGGATTACTCATTCGTTTAAAGCTGCACAATTTCTTTTCTAAATCCTCCGATGAGCGTAACACTTCAAAGGGTGCGACCATGTTAGAAGGACGAACTTCATTATCATCGGAAGGATAATCTTCGAAGCTCATATTGCTAAAACCGCCGGCATCATCGTTTCTATTTTTTTTGTAGAAACGTTTTTTGCTTTCCCCAACGATAATGTGATTTCTTCCGTCAGCCAACACGTGCTTTACTTTCTTTTCCTTCTTATCTCGCTTAGATACTTCGCCCATCGGTTCAGCAACGTGTAAATCAATTGAATACTTTTCTTTCCTCACATCGGATTGTGCTATCTGCCTACGAATGTTGGATATGTTACAATTATTGTTAAGAGTTCGTGCATAATGTTCGATGTCCGACGACATTGCAGTATGAGCGTCGTTATGGTTCGTATGAAACTGATCTCTCTTTTCCATACCCATTATGATTTTATTGTAATTTGCAGTATTTACCGAAATAGCAGCTGGAGTACCTCTTGATGATGGACATTGCAAAGTTAGTACTTGCGAAGAATGAGATGGGCCATTTTCTGTACTTGTTATAATATTGCTCATTGATGAAAGTTGTTCTACAGAGAAAGTTAATGCATATGGTGCTTGTTTAAGTTTCTCATCTACAAAGGGATTTAGACCATTTGATACCAATGGCTGGTGACAAGTATCAAGGGAGTCCTGTACAAATTGAGGTCGTTTTGCCTCCAAAGATTGTGAAACCTTTCGTCGTTTTTTATTGCTCTCAAATGGAGCTAAGGCAAATACATCAAATTCATCAACATTATTTACCGGTTCAATCCACAAAGACTTCTTATCTGTAGTTCTAGAACTACAATTATGATCTTCAAACTTTATTTCGCTGTCTGGATCAAGTTCGTCATCCAATAATAAAGGTTTCTTTCCATATTGATGCCCCACAAATAAAATATCCATGTCATTGGAACACTGAGAATCAGATTCTAGTAATTTATTGCGATTTAGATCATTATCAATATGAGTCTCATTTTGGACATAAAAAGTTGTCGAGTTACACATGTGATTATTATCTATTGGTTTAAACTCCGAGTATAAAGTGACACTGTTATCCTCCGCATCGCACAAGTCACTAGCTGAACCAATAGAATCATCCGTTTTCGATTCACAATTACGTAAAATTGATACTGACGCAGTTTTCATTTGTATCTTTAATTTGTTCCCATTTACTCTTTCCTCGATATCATCACAAGACGAACTTTCTGAGCTTATATAAAGAAAGTTCTGAGTTAACTTCTCATACTTTGATCTGTCCTCTGTTGGAGCCTTTGTAAAGGTGGTTCCTGCTAAGGTAGTGTCAGGAAGTACCCCAGAATTAGTATCCATTGCATCATTCTTTAAAGTTTTGTACTTTGTGTCAGCAAAACTTTTCGCCCCGGATGAATAGCTCGCTTTAACTAGATTTAAAACAGACAAGTAACAAATTGTAGACACAAAATTAACAATATGCAAGACTTATACAGCTATTTGATTTGAAATAATTGTTGTACACGAAAATCACTTGAAGCGATGTTCACATTTTGCAGTGGTACGTACAAATCACACTCAGTCAAGCCAAATGATATGATGTGTGGTAAACTTTATACCTCCGCCACACTTATAGATCCCGACACCGCATTCTCCAAGACATATAAATATATAAGAATACTGTAGAAGTCAATAATAGGATTACTTATTATTTAATTAATAATGCAACATGAAGCAACTTTATTGCTTATAATTTACAGTCACAATTATGTATTCATACAATTATATATTTTAAGATAATTTCCGAATTTAAAATTTTTGATAAATTTCAATGCAAAGAACGTACTATACTTATTGATAAATGAATTTGACCTACTATTTTAAGGTACAAAATCTTAATATTTATTCAATAAAATAGTGTTGTTTGCTTTCTTTATTTGAATAATCTAACAAATTCATTTATCAAAAACCATATTCAAAAAGCAAGCTAATGTACCATGCTCTAGCCTATTCAGCTCATTAGAAAGATATTTCTAATAACCATTGCCCCCCAAAAAGTGTTATTATATGGTGTTAATATTAATAGATTATATATATAAACAATATATCAACATGAATCATAAACACTTTGTAGCCAAAACCAACATAAAATATATATTACACTGAGTTTTCCATAGGTGTTGTGTTTTCATATAAATGCCACTTTACATATTGTTGGGGATGACTTAAGCAAAAAGTAATTTTTAATTTTATTGCGTATAAAGCATTATGATTAATGTTAGATATAGTATGAAGCTTTATGAATACGTTAATACAATAAGATTTAGTATCAACCATGAAACTATCCCCCTGATGAACGTTCCCCCAACCAAATTTTCGATTGCAGACATCATACCTGTAATTACTATGCTAATTGAATTCCCTGAATTGAGAATTAATCGTAGCAATAGGGACGATGTCGAAAATGAGGTAAAGTTAGCGTTAGATAAAAGGCCACATTTTGTGACATGATCGAGAAACACTGTTTCCCCGGTATTGGGCAATTAATAGCTAGCCAAGGATGATGTCAACAATTAAAAATTTATTCAGACGAATGTTTGTACCAAAGACGTTTATACGATGCAGAAAAGTCGGCTCCCCGAACTTTGTCCTTTCCTTCATTCAATTGATTGTAATTAATTCAAATAAATGCTCAAGTAATCACAAATCCATATTTAAACTAGAGCAGAAGAGTATGTAATATTTAATTTTCACGAAGAACTTAATTGTTTCTATTCAGGTGATATATAGCACCAGTAGTATTAGGTATTCAAAAACTGTTTACTAGCACTATCCTGTTTTTTGAGATAACAGAAATAATACCTACATTATTAAATGTAACATTTGTTCTTATTCCCATTTCCTTACTTTACTACACATCATATCACAAGCATTTTTGCTGTTAAACTTTATTTACACAAACAGAATTACTATTTTTGTTTATAATTAAATATAATTTATGTAAAATTGCTTAAATAGTAATTGTAATATTAACAGTTACATTGCAAAGAATGCTTCCCCTTTTTACTCGCAATACTTTAGTGATAGTATGTACACATTGTACATAATGCAAGAATTACTACTGTATGCTCTGTACCTATGTTTAAAGCAATTTGCCGACGGATTTATAATCTAGCTTACGAAGCAATTTCTTTACCTAACAACTAATTTGACTAGCTATAAAATAGATTATTATGTTTGTAATTATAAAAACAATTATGAGAATATTTTGCAAAAAGCTTTAACAGCCGAAACGCTAGACTGTTAGCAAATTTCGCATGATATATAAGTGTGCTATTTTCAAGTAGCCTAACTTCGGGTGTACATAAAGTTATTTAATGAGAAATAGAAAGTAACTTAAATTTTAATTCAATTGTGAAAACTACATATTTTTGACATAAAGATGCACACAGAACTTATAGTGCAATCAAAAGGAGTTAAAACTATTTGAAGCATGGTAATTGCAGTCAAGAAAAAGCAGTGGGGTTATATTCATTACTATGACTCCCGCATATTATCAAAGATTTAAGGAATACGTAACAAAATCTTAGTTAAATGAAAAAACAGTTATGTTTCATTACCTGTACTCTGGAATCCATTTTTATTTTTAGCTTTTGATGGAAGACTAAATGGAGCACTTCCGAAAGGATCTTCTGTCACCGACATGACCAAACTTTCACGTGACTTAACGCCCTGAATGCCTAGAAAACGAAATTTAAAAAACACAATAAAAATAAAGCAGAGTGACTTACTACTTTGACTACCACGGCGAATTTTGTCAAATTCAGCTCCAAAAACATAATCTTCGGTGATTTGATTAAAATTTGGTTCTTCAAAGGGATTCCAATCAGCAACATCTGCAGATAGTGATCTATTCTCCGGCTCAATAGGGTGAGATACATCTGAAGTTGAAGCAGATATGCCACCCTGCGATTTCGGCGCAGTGGATACTTCTTCTACTGATGTATCATCAGCAGTTACAGATCGTTGCTTCAATGAAGACTCAAAAGCAGCTAAGAATTGTGATGTCTCAGAAGCAAAAACTCTACATTTTGAAGGCAAATGTTGAAATCAATATCAATAGTAATAAATAAAAAGAAAATAAATATACTTGTTAAATGCAGTTGTATCACTCATATTTCGTCGATGTCCCTTTGATACCGTAAGTGTAGGAGATGTTGGAGGCGTGCTAGAACTGACGATGGATTGGCTTGACGACTCTGTTGGCCCCCTCGTTGTACTCGCAATCGTCCGCTTGCCATTACCACTTAAATCAGGACTAACAGGTGTTGATTTTGCGTCGTTATTGTCTTTGAAAGGATCAGGATAAACAGAAGAACCGAAAAAACTCTCAAACTCATTTTCACCAATCGCTTCATTTTGACTAGGAAAGAAGTTCTGGTGAGTTTGAAATGCTGGGGAAAAACTTTGGTTACTTTGAGGAAAAGAAGACACATTTACATTAGTATTTGTTATAGAAGAGGTGGCAGAGGACACTGCTGGTAAGATGCACGTTGATGGTTTTGCAGCTGTTTCAACGAGGGAAATTGGACTTTGCGATTTTTTAGCACTCGTTGGACTTGGACTAAGTGTTAGAGGAATGGAAGCAATAGTTAAAGGTTGCGTAGAATTTCCCTTTGGTCTTTGCCTAGGCATTACACTAGTACCTCCTTCAGTAATTAATGTTACTTGCGATTTTGTTGACACTTTGATTTGAGTCTTCTTCGCTTCCGACTCAAACTGAGGTATCAGTAATTCGTCTACTATAGGTGTGGCGGATTTCTAAAAAAAGTTATTCAGTGCGATTGAAATACCAAGAATCACAAGAAATACTTTTAAATTTGTAACAGGATTTTCCCTTCCAAGCAAATGAAAGGCTACGCTAGACACTTGATATATATCCGGTCGCCGAACCGGATCCACTTCCAGCATGTAACCTAAATTAAATGAATTAAAATATTTCTTCTTCTTCATAGATATGCTAAATACACTCACGAATTAATTGGTGCATTCCTTTGGTATATTTTGAGCTATCCGGGATTGAAAAGCTACCATTTTGTATAGCTAATGTACTTTCTCCAAAGGGCAATATAAAGAAACATAATTTATAAAGTAAACAACCCAATGCCTAAAACAGATATTTTCGTGTTAGGGTTTTACTTATTAAAATTTCATTCAAATTACTTACCCAAATATCGGCTTTAGTAGTAATTGGTTTACCACAATACATATCGACCATTTCAGGAGCACGATAGCTCAGCGTTGTATAACGCTTAATCTCTTCTTCTATTACACTAGCACCTTGACTCCCGGGATTTAGTACACGTGCAGTAGCAGAGCCAAAATCGCATAAAACATAATTACCATTTTCACCAACCAAAATATTTTCAACCTAAAATTAAAGTTATAAAATTGCCATAAAACAGTCTATCTCATATTTATATTTTAAATTCAATTAAATTTGAAAATCAAGTGAGTCTGTGAAATTGATAAATACCACCCACATTATCTAGCATGTAAGTTGTGACATATAAAGTCATTCATAATAAATTTTTGGTACCTCCCATATTTTATAATGACCAATATCAAGATAAATACTTTCATCAATGATAACAAGAAATTCTCAAGAAAAAAAAGTCAACTTACGCGTTTGTATTTCATAATTACGTATTATTTATTATTTCAATAATATCCAATAATAATCACAGGAAAAACAAGCTTTTTTAAGAAGAAAGTCAATATATCAAATAACTGCAATAAAACACGTGAAGAAAATGTAATAAAAAAAAATCGAACTGAGTCAAATAAGAATTCTATTGCAAACCAAGTTGACCAAAGTAAATCAACCCAATCCCAAAAAATTCATCAAAATCCCAAACTAATGCATACAATTGTAAGAAATAAAATAAAACTAAATCAAGCAAACACCACAGTAAAAAAAATTAAAATAAAGGCAAGAAAGCAACCAGATAAACAGAGCATAGATCTACATACTGTTGTTCAAGGGATGAAGGAAATGCTTTCTAAATTAGAATACTTGTTAGATAATGAGTATGAAGACTATATTTATGTTCAGTTGTATTTGAAGAAAAGATGTACTTTCTAGTAATGGTTCACCTATGACATCGGTTTTAATAGATAATGTAAATATTATCCTCACCTTAAGATCTCTATGTATGATGGGAGTTTGGCAGTGATGCAGTCGAGATACAGCTTCACAAACATTGCAAAAAATTAGAAGTACTTCCTGTTCTGTAAATATTGCTTTGCCCTTTGCTCTCATTAGACTTAACACACTATTCTGGCAATAGGGCATGAGCAAAAGAACTTCATAAACACCACCTCCTGTGGCAGTTAAACTTGAATCAACATAACCAATTATATTTTTATGTCCACTTAAATTACTCTGAAAAAAAAAAGATAAATAGATCATTCAAAGTATAAACAGAAGAATTTTAAAACTTACAGCTATTTGTATTTCTCGTTTAGCAACATTTAGGTCTTGTTCATTGTTGACATACATCCTTTTTAGAGCATATTTTGTTCCATTCTTGGTGCTTACCAAATATACAATTGCAAAACCACCTTGAAAAAAAAACATTTAATTAAACCATTACAAGACTTAGCCTAATTGTGTACCTTCAGCTAATACATCCTCAACACAAACTGTAACATGGCCCACAGTAAAAGACTTGCCCAAGCAGTTGCCACTCTCTTTTGCCGTGCTGTTATCAATCTTGGAGAAGAGCTTCTTCATCTTGTTTAGATCGGTAGTCCTTTTCTTGCAAGGATGTAGCCTCGTAGGATATGAGCAGTTTCACATGAAATATATGCTTGAAAAAGCACTACTCTAATTGCGTGAGTCCGGAGTCAACGATACGATAGCACAGCGCCACTGTTCTCGATTCATAATATATATAATTAAAGAGTAATTTACCTAAATTCATCCCACTTTAATAACAGTGGACACGGTATTGTTTTACTGTTTTTAGAAATACACCGAGTCGGGCTTAAGATGGCTTACAACTACTTCGATTTCAACGCCTACGACTCCAACTCAATTCAACAGCCCTGACGACTGCTGGCGACCCTGACTTACAGCTGATTACGCCTGCAACGACAACCGACTGCAACCACCGCAGCAGTCAGTCATACGAACACACACGATTCAGAAACGATTTGCTAAAGTAATAAACAGTGATAAATAAATGATTTGTTAGTGAAAACGTAATCAGAAACAAAACTATCATTATTGATTGTAATAAACGGTAGCGATATTTAAAAAGGCGTTCAAACACATGGTCATGCAACTTTGAAAACACGAACTCAGCCGAAGTTATTTTTGTGTTGTGAATGAGAAAGCATCGAAATTTATTTTTTATGTTGATAAAACTTTACTATAACACTTACTTTTAGTCATAGCAACAAGCCGTTCCACGTTGCACGTTATTTTACCCTTGCAAAGATTGTAAACAAATTTTTCGATTTTTATATATTTTGATAACCATCTATAATTTTCAAAAATATATCTTTTCTTTTCTTCTTACTTTTTATTTTCAAGCTGCGAGCAGAATTTCGTTAATCTTTTTTTATTAGTATAGCTTCTGCAGGGAGTATCAATAAACATCTTTGATATATCATCCCTTGTAGTTATAATTTTCAAAAAATACCAAGATACGTGTCTCTTTAATTTCATCAAAGTCTCAATTTAAAATCTTTTTACCTTTGGTTTAGGCTGTGCGTTGATTGCGCTTCAGGTTAATAATAGTAGTGTTAATACAAGCTGTAATGAATGTTTATGCATGGTGCCATCTTAGTATATTATCTTTTTTTATTTATTACTTAATTTTGTATACACATTTAGTATGGATGACAATGCATGCTTAGCTATGTGATGCTTCAAAATACAATATGGCGTAATTCCCTAAATATTTCTTATGTTGATAAAATTTCACTATAACACTTACTTTTATCAACACTTTGAAACCACTTCGTAACAATTCACTAAATATTTCTACAATAAGGATATCAAATGAAAGGGCATGTTGAGAGTAATTTAAAAAATAAATTAAAAGTAACAAATTTTTTTGTAATTACTAAATTGGAAAAGAGTAAGGATGGAGTGTTAAGTATGGCGCTTCTTTCTCACTTAGGTAGGAGACCCGGGTTCAATTCCCGGTCGAGAAGGTGAGGGACAAAGCACTTTAAAGGGATGATCCCCTTAATAAAGGATCTAAAGGGTGGAAATAACCCGCAGGATTGGAAAAGCCATAATAAATAAAATAGGACGTAACGTAAAAAATTTCTTTTAAAAACAAGCTATTATCTAATAAAATCTGTAGAAAATAAAACTTACTTACTGCATTTTCAGTTCTAGCCTTACAAAATAGATCAAATAAATCAAACTACTATCTCTTTTCTCTATATCAAATGAAAGAAAAAGTTCAAGTCTATTTTTTAAGAAATACTAGATATTTAGTTTAACTATGCTATATTTTGCATTTCTTCCACCAATTTTTCTAAAATATCAATTTGGTTTTCTGTGAAAGCAATTACGTTCTTCATGTCTTGGACAGCACATTGTTTTCTTAAAGCGTCTTTATTCAAATCGGTTTCTCTTAATGAAATATCGGTAAGCTCTTGATTCAAATCAATAATTTGATTTTCCAATGAGCTATTAAGTTTCTTTATGTGTAATATTTCTTTTGGGATTGTCTCATGTAAAAGTTGGAACGATATTTTATTTTCTTTCTTAATACGCGATAATTCATCACTCAGTGTCCTAACTTCTTTCAATAGAGTTATTATTTGCGCCGAAATGTTGGACATAGTGTCATTTGTAGCTGGAAAATCTGTATTTGGAATATTTTGTTTCATGAGCTTGTCAACTTTTTGTTTTAGATCAGTCAGTGTGTAATCTTTAACACGAAGCATATTAATTTCACTGACCAGATTTTGCTCATGCTGTACGAGATCTTTTATTATTGACATTTCACGAATATTCTCTGCATCGAGGCCAAATGTACACGTGTCCACCTTGATTGCTCTATCTTTGGGGACACTAGTTGGACATATACATCTCATAGGGCACAACTCATTTACGGCAGCGTTAATATTGCTGTTTACAAGTTTACTCATTTGGAATGCTGAAATAGCTTGAACCAACGTTTTTAATTCTAGTACATATTTTTGCATTTCATCTTCCTCAGTTTTCAAACTTTCAAGTTCCTGCTCACATCGAAAAATAATTTCCTCCCAAAAACAATCTTGCTTGTGAAGAATTGAACTGGTATTTTCATCAATAGGCTTCTCTTCGGACATTTTGTAAATTTACTACAAATTTTGTGCAAAACGTGGCTAACTACTGTCAATGTGAATATGAAATGAGATTGATGTTTATTATATTGATTTAAAAATATCAAAGCTTCCTCTGAAAACAAACTATTTATCGTAACTATGATATCAAAAATTATAGTTTACCAACAATTGTTGACCAAAAATTCATCATTGCCGCGCGTCAATTAAATTCTGTGTCTGAAGTTATGAAAAATTGAATGTAATATATTTTTAAGCTCATAAACTTGAAATCCATCACTATGTCTTCCCACCCCGCAACAAATATATCTAAAGAAAAAACACAAACCGAATTTTGGAAAAGTATTATCAACAAGTACGAGGACAGAAATGCTAATTTAGAGTGTGATCTACTCCAACTACGTGAACGTGTAAATCAAATGGACGCATCCGTTCCAGCTGTGCTAACATATAACATGACCAAGTTGGCCAAAGAAGGTTCTGCCGATCTTCATAATATAATGGAACATTTAAAACCAATGTGCACTTGTTCAAAAGAAGACAACTCCATTGTCCCACTTAAATTGCCGGACATGAGCAACATATCTGTCTTTTCTATCGAATCTGCAGATATTTGTTACATGGATAAAATAAAAGAGTTAACAAAGAGGGAAAAAAGATTAATTGGAGAAGTAAACGAACTCAGAGGAAAAGAGAAGATTTTAAAGAACGTCCAGAATAAAGTAGAAAAATTGTCAGATTTAGATTGCGGCCAAGGGATTCCTGTTGGTGTTCCAGATGTCAGCAGTTTAAATGAAAATCTGGTAACAGAGAACTGCAGGTTACGCGATGAAGTGGCCGATTACAAGTTGGAGTTAAAGCATCTTCTAGAAAATGTTCAAGGTCCAATGCAACGAGAGCTAGAGCGCGAGCGTCGTAAGGTTGCTACTTTAGAGGAAGATGTAAAAAGAAGTACAAGAGACTGTGAGGAAAAATACAAAGGATCAACAAAGGAATTGGCGTTATTACGAAAACAACTTGAAGTTGCCAATATAAACATGCGAGATATGGCTACTATCAATTGCAAGTTTAGGGATGAAATTAGTTTTTTGGTGGCGCGGAATGAACAGTTACAGGAGGATCTAATTAACCAAAAGTTGAGCGAAGCTACAACTTTGGCTCTTCTAAAGAACAAACTGGAAAAGAAGAAACCAAAAAAGATATCCAAGATATCACCATGTTGTAGGTGCCATAGTTCAGACACCGGCAGTGATTCACAAGACGGTGAAAAACGAAAACCTCAGATTACAGATGGCCCACCAACTAGTGCAATAAACTTTGACAAGCCAGTAGAAGACACTAAACTTGATACTCCACGGACATCGGACTTAAAACCGGATAAAACTGAATCTTTAGCACGCTCCAAACTCTCCACCGTGTCTGATCGCATTAAGCAGGCGACCCAAGCATCCGAGGCTGGAACTTCGAGTAAATCTAAGCAATGTATATGTTCATTGCAGGACGTACCTGTGAAAGGCCCAAAGCAAGAATATTCCTCCAGTAAGAATGAGGACTTATATATGATTGCACGCGACCTAAGTAAAGAACTGGACAACGCAAAGGACGATGAAAACGTTCCGAAAGTTCTTTTAGATACCGTTAGCGATATTAAGAAACTATGCGATCTGATTGATCAAAAGTGTACCTGTAGTTCGCTCGCGTGTGCGAAAGTCACGGATTATGGAAACGCAGAGGCTGCAAGTGTTGTTAAAGGAAGTGAAGCCGTGACTCCAAGCATAGCCAAAAGCAGTAGAACCGCAGCATCTGAAAACTCTGAATGCGTTTGTGATTGGCCAGGGCAATGCGAGTCATTGCCCGAGAGTCATGCTTCCACTCAATACAATAATGATTGCATTTGTTCCAAGCCCAACAACCAATGTGATTGCGATGGTGGAACTAGTACTCAAGGGACAAATGCCATGCCGGCGAAACATAAAGCGACCGAGATTGGCTCTTCTTTATACTGTAACTCTCAATCATGCGTGAAAAATGTTAGACCTGGTGATGTTTGCGATCATATCAAAAGACATATTAATGGATTTAATGTAACGACAACAACGACTAAGCCCGGATTTATTAATGTTGTTACGAGAAATCAAGGAGGATGCATTTCTACAAAAATTGTTCACGACCAAGGAAATATTAAAGTTATCACTGATGTGCTGGAAAATTATACTTGCAGCAAGAAAGATACAATTATTGAGGATTACAGTTCCACCGGTGATGGAGACAATGAGGATCACAAAGTAAATATAAACTCTAAGAAAAATTTAGATTCCTGCAAGACTCCTATTTGCAACTTGCAAAGTTATAAGAACTTACCCCCTAAATACCAAAGCAATGAAGCTGCGGGAGATTTTGTTGAAATGTGTAAAAATATGTTCTCTCCCTCGGATTCCTACAAAGAGGATCATTTTGAGTATCAAAGAACAAATCAGTTTACTGTTGCGTTTATGTCTAATGAAAATACATGCGAAAATTTGGAGCCGGATAATGGTCACCCAGGAAGCGATATAGATTCACACGTAAATACAATACCAGCAAATATTTGGCCGACTCCAATACTGCTGGGCTATGCAGCATCACATTCCGCTGCAGGTTTGGGTTTTCCACCAATCTCCGCAAGCTCTGATTCCGTTTCAGAAATTATTTTTGTTGATGATTGTAGTGTCGGAACAGCCGACAATCCAATGGAAAAATCAATCTCTCAAACAATCCTCCATAATCTTGCAGTTATTCCAGAAGTAGACGAAAGTCAAAACCCTGGAGTATTGGCCGGATTGGTAGATACTTTTGTTAATAAGCAATAAATTTTTTATATTAAACAATATTTATTTTAAGCAAAGCAAAACGCTGTTGGGGAAACTATACTCACCTTGCATTTACCCAGGTCTTCAAACCAGTGCAAACACTTTTGGAGAGCCTAGCTTGTTTGGAAATAGTAATAAAATTTGTTTCGACTTGTTAATACGATGTTACTAAGGTATCTAAATTTTAGCAAATGAATATAATCCCGTAATTATTCATTTACCAAAGCCAGCTAAAGATGCCACGACTGCAATTTGTCCCTACCATAACAGGCGGTTTTATCCAGATATGACCTATTTGAAAGGTATTTATTTTAACTATGAAGGCATTTAATAGCTAGCTGCATTTTTTTTGTAGATTATGATGCACTGAGTAAAAGACATATGTATGATATGATTGCAAACTTGACGTCAACACCTTTAGTTATCCCTCAGCAAGAGCAAATACTATTTCCCATTTTTCCCGCACATAATGCCATATCACCTGATGCAATAGGCTGTACTCGACCGTCCCGTGAAGTAAGATTCGATGTCATGCAACAATGTTCAAGTACTTCAGCACCGCTGAAAGTTAAAGTGTCATGTAACTCTGCCGAATCAGAGTATCAAATGTGTGTTAATCCAGATGTGCTTCCAACTAACAACACAAGTAATAGTGTGATGATGAATTAGGAATTATTGGATTCATATTAATGAAATTTCAGATAATAGTTGCTCTTGTTCAGAAAGTGTCAGTGTGCCTAGACCATATGACGGTTGTCCTGCTAAATCTAAGCCCACAACGACATCATCAGGGCAAACATGTAATCCTTGTAAAGCCGCTCCTCCTGGTCGGCAACCAATTCCAACTTCCTATTTACCAGATGCAGGAAACAAACGTGCGTCGTCATTTACAAATGGGAGTGAGAGTCAGTTTAACCCTGGTTATGAGCAATACGCAGCCAAGGCGCTATATGAATCGACAAGCGATTTTCCGAAAGGATCAACGGTTGTTGTGGTGCCTCAATCTTTAATTCAAACTCCTACTATAGACGCTGTTGGAGAGACTGGTAGAGACAATGGGATTAATAAAATATCTAATCAATACGCTAATGTTTCTGGTCAAGTGAGATCGTGTTGTAATACCTCGTGCAAAAGCAAAACTAATGAGAATCGAGCTAATTCACAAACTGCTGGAAATGTTCACTCTTTACCAAACTGTGAATATCAGCAAGCAACAAATCCGCGAAGAAATAGTACACAAAACAATGCAGGTAAGGATCGGAAATGCAAAGACTCTTGTGGAGGCACGTGTAATACAAAACTCTCCAAGGATCCTTTACCAAGTAGCACTAATTCAGTCTGTTTGCCCATGTGCATTGGGGAATGTAATTTTAATAAAGGACTGGATGAAATATATGATCATCCAAGTATTGATAAAAACTTGCAAACCAAGTATACGGCGAGCCAAAATATGGCGATAGAGTGTGCACAAACATGCACTGCTGCCTGCTCATTAGTCAATGTGCCTCAAAAGAAATGTGAGCCCAAGTGCACTGCAGTTTGTTCGACGCAGTATATGGAGAAAGCAAAATCATGCGCAACAAATTGTAAAGCAACATGTTCGGAGCTAAATTCAAAAATTCCTGCGAATCAACGTGAAAGTTCTTTAGCAAAAAAAATCTGTTTGCCAAATTGTAAGGCTGTTTGTTCCTCCAAAACAATTGGAAGAGGAAAGTGTAACTCCAAAAAGAAGTTTGTAAGAGAAAGAGATAATAGTTCAGATAACGATTCAGTTTCAAGCTGTGGATCAGACTGCACGGGCATTTGCCAAAAAGTAAGTGGTCAAAAACGTTCTTCTTTACGCGGCAGTCAAAGTAATAAGTTTCCCAGCGAACCAGCCGGTAATAATCGAAACAATTTAAAACCCTGTTCACCGAAATGTGCTGGTAAATGCGCCGAAAAAACGCAGGAACAAAGTGGTTGCAGTGGAACTAAAGACAGAACTTCAATTTCAAATGCACAACCCGCAGCAAAAATGAACAATGGTAATAATTTTGTTTCTACAATTTTCCCCAAGAACTACAAAATTCCTACAAAAAATATATGCCTTCCTACCTGTACAGCGCTGTGTACTAAACATAAAGATGATAAATGTTTGGATTTCTTTGGTTCATCGAGAGTTTGTAGCTGTAAAAATACAAAGAAGGATGATAATTTTCAAGAACGATGTCTAGATGATAGCAATGAATGCCTAAAAAGGATTTGTTCTACAACATGTAACGCAATGTGCGCAAAACATAAAGGCGATAAATGTATAGAGTTCTTTGGTAAAAGCAAACTATGCTCATGCACTTTGACGTCAAACATCCAAACAATACAACTGAATCAATCGACGTTACCAGATAAGTCTAATACTCAAAACGTACAACAAAAAATGATTGAGACATCTAAATGCGCCCCAACGTGTTCTGGAATTTGTTCAAAGCGTGGATTAAGAGATAAGAATGAAACAAACCACCAAGAACAGGAACATCAAAAAGCAAAACCTTGTGCATCAAGCTGTACTGGTATTTGTCGCAAGAGCAAGGATAAAGTTAAACCAGAGGAAACGACGAAAGATTCTGAAACAAGTGCAGCCAACTACTTGCCAATGATTGATACACAAACAAATTGTGATAGTATCAGAATATTGCTTGTACCTAAGAGTAAGGAATGCGCTACTGAATGCGAAGGAATTTGTTCAAAAGCTGCATTGCTCGAAAAGAAAACTACTTCAGACAAAAATATTGAATCAGATAGGATTCAAAGTATTTGTGCTTCAAAGTGCACCGGAGTATGTGCAAAAGAAAGTAAAATTACAAAAACAGACTCAATCAAGGTAACTGGACAGTGTGTAGAAACATGTAGGGAGGTATGTTCTCAAAAAGTGAACACTACATGTCCCAATATTAAGAATGAAGCAACAAGTTTTGAACATAGTTATCCAACTAAAAATGATGACAATACTTCTATAAGTTCTTGTTCTATAGAGTGCGCTGGCATTTGTTCAAAGACGAATAAACAATCAAGAAACGGCTTAGTTGTATGTTCTCCAACAGCTAACGATGTGAAATCTAAAACTACACCAATCAGAAACAGTCAATCAACAGACGTGAAAAATATTTGTGCTTCAAAGTGCACTGGAGTATGTGCAACGGAAAATAAAATTACAAAAACAGATCCGATTAAGGTATCTGGACATTGTGCACAAACATGTAAGGAAGTATGTTCACAAAAAGTGAGCACTATATGCCCAAGTGTTACGAATGAAACAAAACGTTTTGAACATAGTTATCCAACTAAAAATGATGACATTGCTTCTATCAGTTCTTGTTCTATAGAGTGTACTGGCATTTGTTCAAAGACGAATAAACAATCAAGAAATGACTTAGCTGTATGCTCTCACACAACTAAGGAAGAAAAATCTGAAACTACACCAATTAGGAACAATCAATCAACAGACGTGAAAAATATTTGTGCTTCAAAGTGCACTGGAGTATGTGCAACGGAAAATAAAATCACAAAAACAGATCCGATTAAGGTATCTGGACATTGTGCACAAACACGTAAGGAAGTATGTTCACAAAAAGTAAGCACTATATGCCCTAATATTAAGAATGAAACAAAAAGCTTTGAACATAGTTATCCAACTAAACATGATGTCAATGCTTCTATAAGTTCTTGTTCTATAGAGTGCACTGGCATTTGTTCAAAGACGAATAAACAATCAAGAAATGACTTAGTTGCATGCTCTCAAACAGCTAACGATATGAAATCTAAAACTACACCAATCAGAAATAGCCAATCAACAGATGTAAAAAATATTTGTGCTTCGAAGTGCACCGGAATTTGTGCTAAAGAAAGTAAAACTATAAAAACGGACCCAATTGAAACCACGGCACAGTGTGCTCAAACATGCAGAGATGCATGTTCCCAACAATCAAACATAATACGTTCTCATGTTTCTCAAGAAATAAAAAAATTGGAATCCAATCATAAAGCCACAAGCGATTTCAATGCTACTACGAATTTCTGCATTTCTGAGTGCACAGGTGTTTGTTCAAAAACGAATAGTAATTTAGAAAGGCAACCAAGAACTAAGTCACTAGAGCCTTCAGAAATAGGTAATGTTGCGAAAAAGGTTTGAGCAGTCATGTCAAAAGTACAGACCGCAAAAGAAAAAGTGCGGATCGCATCATATGAGTTTGACATGCTTGCAGTTGCCAGTTTAGGTATTAAATTGTATAAAGAATATCCAATTAAGTTTTGTATTCCAGGTGAAAATCAAATTCCTCTAATAAATTCAAATTGTGCCCCTACACAATCTTGTATCACTAGTTGCAATGCAAGTTCTTCGAAAATAAGTAAAGTTGCTGCCACCGAATCAGCCGAAAACGACACAAAATGTACTCAAGCAAAAATTGTTGAATTAAAAAATGAAATAACATTTTGCAATGAAACGCTCCCTGGAAAAGGCACAATGGCGTCTGTTTCGATTGCTGTGGGTACGCACTTAAACGGAAAAGATGTTTCAGTTACGCATTGTGCAATTGCGGATAATCAAAATGACAAGGAAACTTTGATACCATCGTTTGATGTTGCAAGAAAAGAATGCGTTGTATCTTGTAACGGTAGTTTTGCAAATACCAAAGAAACAACACCTTTGAATGCAGACACGAAAGGGTCATCTATTGACCAAGACACTAATACAGGAATAGAATGTAGTGTAGGAACGTATCTTCCTGATAGCATTGGATCATGTACTGCAGAGTGTTCGAAAAAGGAGCCAAATCAATTGCATACAATAAGCGATCCTTCAGAACGTTTGGGTAAAACGCAATGTATATCAACTTGTTCTGGAACGTGCAGTAACATAAAAGGAATAAGTTCAAGCGAAGCTCCTAGAGAAGAGAAATTTAAAATGTCATATGATAAGGAAATATGTGCTAACACGCAAACACCCTCACCAAAACATGATCCGTTATATACAAAAGAATTTGAACATTCGGCAAATGATCCGATCATTGTAATACCCCCCACAAATCGTGAAAATCCTACAAAAATGTGTTCGGCGGCTGATTTCAATACAAACCGTGATTCTCAGGGTAGCAGGCGTGTAAGTTTTACTGACCGGAATTGTAATGAAGTTAAAGATCAAGGTTTTAGTGGAAATAACAGATCTGGCAAAACGGATACGTGCAACACATCATCTAAAGGCAATTGCACAAAAAATAATAAAAAGAACCAGACTACAAAATTACAAGTACAGTCCATGAACGACACAAGTACTTCATTCAACAAGACTTGCGCCCCACAATGCGCACCTGGTCTGAACGACAAAGCGGAAGATCCAATTTGGAATAATTCTCCGACGCGCACACAAACCAATAGTTCCGACTTAAGTGGTGAAAAAATGATCAATGTGGTAACAAATACTATTTGCAAAGCTAATACAAGTGTACAAAATTGCATGTCAAGTATAATCGCTTCAACTTGCTTGAATTTGAGCCAGGAAAATAATACGCAAACTGATTATGCCGGAAAGGAGATAGGTGTGACAACCGACAAATCAAAAGAACAACGCCCAGCCGATGATTTACGTTCTACAAATTGTAGTGAAGGAAAGGTTTCTGTACCAAGCGGACAAAATTTCTCCACTGCGGAGAAACCAAATGGATCTACAATAATAACTCATACGGAGAAAAATGTTCAATCGGAAAAAACAGATCCATGCATTTGCGAGGATTGTCACATTACGCCCAGTCCAATAAATTGTGACGAAGAAAAGACAATTGATTTGAAGGAAAGTTTGATTATTGCCGAATCCGGTACAAAAACATCAGAAACTACTAAATTAGCTCCGTGTAAAACATGTGATATGGCCAGTGATAAAGATCGTATCATAGCATGTGGTTGTAGCACGCTACCAATTGCAATTACAATTGAATGTCCCGAAAAGTTTGCGAATGTTTGTCCAACATTTGCAGCGTCCAATGAAAATAAAGAACCGGCTGGTTGCAATTGCCCGGATATTTTTGCTCTACTCGAAAAAGTGAAACATGAATTTAATGTAGCACAGCAGTTGTTGTGCGAAGAGATGAAAGCAAATGTTAATGTTTCTGACCACACTCTTGACGATTGCACAGCACCTCAAAGCATTTGTGCACATTGCGAGAATCTATCAGATTCATCCAAAGAGGAACAATGTTATGAATGTGATAAATTATCTAGTCAAATAGATGGTTCTGAACTTGAAGAGAATTTGACATGTACGAATGAAAAGTGCGTTCAAGGCAAAGACTACAGTCAATTAAGTGATGACCGAATCCTATGCAAAGGTCCCGTGTGTCCGTACTTTAAAAACACCAAGTACGATATTATTCCAGACAATGTGAAACTTGATGATATTCCCTCATCATCGGAAACTCGCGTTTCTAACAAAGAAGATTGTAACTGCTTATTAGTGGAAACAAAAGCGTCAAATGTTGCAGGCTTCAATTGTGATTGTTGTCATTGTAGTATATTAGGTGACGATTTCGATCAAACGGCTCAGACATATAAGCCAGAAGGTCATGGCGACAGTTTTACTGGGAGTGCTGGCATAAAACACTCTGCACTTTGCACTTGTGTAGATTGCTTGTATAAATCGCCACAGAGTGGAATGCGTCAGTTGCGAGTCCAAGATATAAGTAAAATGAAATGCACTTGTCGACAACGCGGAATTTGCGATAAATGCAAAGCAATTAAAAGTGGTATAAATGGTAAACGACATCCGACTGAAGTTGAATCTAGCCCACCCTATCACTTGCCCCGCAAAAAAATTTGCTTAGAAGCCGGTAAAGAATTAAGACCGATTGATAAGTTAATGCCAAGAGACACTAGCAAGCAGATTTGCAAGTTCTCCCTGAGTCCTAGTTATCACCGCAATAAAAATAGTGCCACAAAATGTACTTACAAATCTAAACAAGTGCAAAATAACAAAAGTGTTACCAGTTGCATTTCTGTAAAAACGATAAATAGTTCGTTTCTAGAGATGTGTACTAAATGCTGCGATACGGTAGAATTACATGAATGTTGTGCTGCATGCACATGTACTGCAAAAGCAGCAAAGCCTGAATTCAATGGAGTTTTGGAACCAATTAACGAAAATGAGATGGAAGCTAGTTGCTTACAATGTTATGATACGATGGTTGATTCATTTGGAATAACTAATGAAATAATACAGAATACAGAACTGGAAGCATGCATCAAATGCTGTAATCAACTAAGCGTGATATCACAATTACCTCCAACATGTTGTTGTTGTGATGGTCTGGCAGGATTTGATGCTCAAGCTGCATGCATAGAATGCTGCAATAGGATATCAGAACCAGCGAATGTTGCAAACAGCGGATTCACGTGTGGTACATCAGTCAGAGAAAATAAAATATGCAACTACAGCTGCAATAATTTACAGCATTTGGTTAGCCAGACATCCCCAAATGCCTGCATTTCGTGCTGCAAGCTATATGTTATACCTTCGGAAACGACGGCCGAGAATAATGATATTGGGACAATTCCAGATTGCATTATGTGTTCATCGCCGGAAAATATTACCTGCGAAGAAGAAGGTAAAGTGTTTAAGACAGTTTCGAATATGTGCCTCGAATGCAATCAATGTTGTTCAAATATTCCTGATAAGGTATGCTCATATAAAGAAAATATACCGTTTCAAACATAATATAAACTAATGCATATATTGTGCTTATTAAAGAAACGGATATAAACCGAATTGCGGAGATTGATGGTTATATAGCAAATTTGTTAGCCACTAATGCCCCTTTAGAAAATATTAGAAATGAAGAAGTAAGTCATTTTTCACTTAATGTAACCTACAATTTCAACGCATACCATAACTAGTAAAATTGAGCAATTAGTGTACCTTAATAGTTAAGTCACCGTTCACGACTCTTTCCAAAGATAAAGGAATGCTTGTAATATTATCTATCAATACAAATATTCAAGATATTGATGTTTTTTAGATGATGTTTTAGATACATCTGCTTTACCATCCAACCAATGCGAAATGTGCGCATCCTGTCAATCCATAGAACTTTCACTTGATCAAATCGAAGAGTTGGCACCAGTTGAAGAAGAGGAAATTCCTTTATCTGTGTCGAGCAAAGTGTATTTCGAACCTGATACGTCGGAAAGCACTACTGTAATTACTACTCCAGAAGAATATGAGCAAAGTGTTAGCGATATCACTGAGAGTAAAGCGTCGGAAGTGATAAGTGTTGTTGAATCGAATGTAAAAGAAGAAAGCATTGAGCTTGGAGACACAGAAGTACCTAGCATAGTTACGAGCGTGGTAATTTCGCCAGAACAAGCCTCTCCAGAAGTATTTTCCAAGGAACCAAGTATGGAAATTGAAATGCCCAATATTGAAGATACAGAATTAATAAGCAAAACGCCAGAGGAGGTAATTTCACAAAATCTACCCTCTATAGAAAAAATAGATACGATGGAACCAAGTATAGTAACCGAAATTGAGATTCCCAATATTGTGGACTCAGTTCCTCCAAGCAATATATCTTCGGAGATTGTCGTTTCGCAAGGCCCACCCACTCCAGAGGTATTTGATACCAAACAACCAAGTATTGTAACCGAAATTGAGATACCCGAAATTGCGGACCCAGTTTTACCAAGCAAGATATCTTCAGAGATTGTCGTTTTGCAAGGCCCACCGACTCCAGAAGTATTTAATACCAAGCAACCAAGTATTGCAACTGAAATTGTGATTCCCGAAATTGCGGAACCAATTTTACCAAGCAAAATATCCTCTGAGATTGTCGTTTTGCAAAATCCACCTACTCCAGAAGTACTTAATGCCAAGCAACCAAGTATTGTAACCGAGATTGTAGTTCCCGAGGTCGCGGATCCAGTTCTACCAAGCAAAATATCCTCAGAAATTGTAGTCTTGCAAAGCCCACCGCCTGCTGAAGTACTCCATATCAAGGAACCAAGTATAGCAGAATTACCCAAAATTGAAGACATAGATGCAATAAGTAAAGCATCAAGCCTGGTTGTGCCACAAGAAGAAGTTGCTGCTCCCATAAGCAAAACACCGGACATGGTCGTTTCGCAAGAACACTTTTCAATAGATACAAAGAGTACTGAACCAAGTATAGAGATTAAAAATGAGATTTCTATCGCGCCAAGCATAGTTACCGAGATCCCCGTTGTTGAAGAAACAAATACAATTAGCAATATTCCTAGCGTAGCAGAATCTCCAGAAACAGTTGCTTCCGATGTTGTTAGTTCTTCGGCTCAAAGCGAAGTTATCAGTGACACCACTTCCGAGTTGGAAACAGAAGAAAGTAAAATGGAGGAAACTGCGAGTGTAATAAGTAGCCAAAAAGAAAGCGACTTATCTTCTAACGAATGTAATATTACCTGCGATAATTGCCAAACGTGTCATACTTCAAACTTGGATCAAGGTCAAAAAGACGTACCTATCGAAGAACCAGAAAATGAAGTGCCTTCAATGCCTACGAATGAAGCTGACGTGCCTGAAACCACAAGTGAAGTGATTCCAAGCTTAGCAAAGGAAAGTTCGGAGAATATTGCGCCAGAAACACAGGAGCCAAGTGTTGTTGTCGATACAGAAAGTGTCGACGATTACCAAGATGCAATCAGCACAGAAGTGACTGTTTCCGAAGAAAGTATTTCTCCAGATGTTGGTAATGATCAGAACGAGGATTTAAGTGATAGTAGACGCAAAGCAATAGAAAACTGTAGATGTACTGACGTGAATTTATCTGACCAAATAGAAGCAAATCGTACGGCTAAATGCCAAAAATGTGAAATATGTGTATGTATTCAATGTAATAATCCCAGTGAAACTGCCGAAGTAGAGATTGCCGAGGATGTAGAGGGTTGTCCACCGATGATTAATTGTAAATGTGATGCATGCATTGGAACATCTAACCTTTTTACTTCTTTATCTGATTTACTTGGTTTTGTTCCCTTCGAAACAATTCCCATTTTTCGGGGTGAAATTGTTTTAGTGCCTGGCGAAACCCCAGAAGAAGTACATACAACTATTGATGATTTGAAGAAATTATTACAAAATGCCAGACAGGATGATATTCCAATGGGAGCAATTAGAACAGAAGCCAAGAAGCGAGTATTTGTACCTGCAAGAAAATCACCATCAAAAGCTGAAATATCACATTTATTTAATGACACTCTGAAAACAGTTGCAATTGAAGAGTTGCCTTGCGATAAAATTAAAACTACGGATTCAATTTATGCAATATTTCTTCCATTGAATGGAAATCTGATGGATGAAAATATTACCGAATATTTGAAAGAAAAACTGCGAGAATCATTTCCAAATGCGCTTGATTTAGAAACGTCTTCGGGACTTGCAGAATCTATGGTCCAATCAAACGGTGACGGAGAAGCAGGCAAGATTCAAAATAATGAGAAACCTTGCGATGACTGCGAACCATGTTTGGTGCTTCCCGAAATTTGCCATAAGGAAATACATGCGCACGATACTAAAAGTGGAACATCCAATTATCATGACGCACTTAGTTCGCTACCAGAAGAGCCAAAGAAAGTCCGAAAATATAGCGTATCGTCACAAACAAGAACCAAGCGGAAGATTGAAATTTGTGAGAAATATAAAAATACCGAACCTACAGAACATATGGCAGCCGTTGCCTGTGAATGTGATTTTGATAAATTACCGAAAAAAACAAAGATATCAAAAAGACGAAGACCTTCCAAGTCAAATGAGCGAAAAGAATTAGTATGCGATTGCGAAGAAGAATGCAAATGCATTAAATGTAAATTCAGACCATCTAAATCTTTGGAAAATAAGGATGACTGGATATGCGATTGTGTCGGCGGTTGTAAGTGTATCGAATGCCAATTTATTCGCTGGGACGATCGGAAAAATCTCGAATGTAGTTGCGAAGATGAATGCTTATGTCCTAAATGTGAGTTTAAGGATAAAAGAAATGTTGGTGGAACAAGTAAACATAGGGATGGATCGAGGTCACCTTCAAATGGTTCTAGTAATAGTAAGGACAAGTCAAATAAACCATGCAATGATAGGACTTGTCTTGTACAATTTGAAAGTGTTGAAAAGGAGTCAAAACACTCTAAAACAAATGGTTCTAAATTATCTGAAAAGTCCAACAACTCGAAACGCACCATGAGTGACAACCACGAAAATAAAGTATCAAGTAAGAAAGGCTGCGAAATGTGCAAAAATCCCAGCTGTCAGTTGGAGCGCAGAGATAACGAAGGTGCTAAGTAAGTGGTCAATGTAGCTTATCAAATATCACTAACTTTGTATTTTTAAAAAGGTGAAGACCAGAAGCGTCGAGACTATAATTCAATTACCGAAACTTCGCAAATAAATATTTTGACGGGAAACCAGAGTCAAAGTTTTCCAGTACTTAAATTAAATTCGGAACATCTTTCAGAAAGCGAAATAATTACTGCAATAATCAAAGAGTCTATTCAAGTATTTACCGATGACAAAGCAGAGGAACAATTAGAAAATATGCATGAAAACTCATTACCATGTTTACCAGTTTTTAATGTGGAAGATTGTGCAAGTTTTCATGATAATGAAATCAAAGAAACAAATATCAGCAAACATTATTCAACACTAATCCTGCAAAAAAAAATAGAGGAGACATCCGATATATGTGTAACTAAATGCGTACCCGAATGTAAAGTGGAAGAGAGCAAAGAATTAATTGTATCCTCTATAACGAATGCAACAAATTATCACATCATTGAATCAGACATCAGTAAGCCATCCCCTAGACAAATCTCTGCAGATAAATTGAAATATTTAGCTGATACCAACCTTCCAGAATATATTGTGGAAAAGAATATAGTTTCTCCTAATAATGGAAGTCAGAAATTGGTTGTACCCGTCATGACAAAAGCAGTTAGTTATCACAACATTGAATCAAGCATCAGTAAGCCATCTCCCAGACAAATCTCTGCAGATAAATTGAAATATTTAGCTGATACCAACCTTCCAGAATATATTGTGGAAAAGAATATAGTTTCTCCTAATAATGGAAGTCAGAAATTGGTTGTACCCGTCATGACAAAAGCAGTTAGTTATCACAACATTGAATCAGACATCAGTAAGCCATCTCCCAGACAAATTTCTGTAGATGAATTGGAATATTTATCTGACACTGACCTTCCAGACAATAACGCGGAAGGGTATATAAGTTCTCATGACAATGAAAGTAACGAATCAGTTGTATACACTATGTCTAGTGCTGTAAATGATCATTCAATCCAGATAGAAAGTATCAGTAAACATTCCTCAAATCCAAGCCTCCATGAGGAATTTGAGTATACATTTGTCACATCCGTTACATGCCTATCCGAATGTAAAGTGGAGGAGTGCCTGCATTCTCCTGTTAATGAACACGAAGATGTAGTTAAATCCACTATAGCAAAAGAAGCAAGTAAGCAAACGATACAAGCAGATATTAGCATACATTCTACAAAAGCAACCATTCAAAAAGAATGTGAGGAGGATACATTAGACACAGCCATAATATCTCTATCAGAATATAATGAGAAAGAATGTGTAAGTATTCATAATGAGAAAAGCGAGGAATCAGTTGCTCAGTCCTCGATGGTAAGTACATCAAGTTATCAATCGATTCCTTCAGATATTAGTAAACATTCAGTGGTGGTATATCTTGCCGAAGAATTGGAAAATACATCTTGCACGACCATAGCAGACCTACAAGAATGTAATGCGAAAGAGTCTATAAGTTCTCAAGATAGAAGCAAGCATTCAGTTGCACCATGCATTGTCTCTAAAGAAGTAAGGTATCATAGTGAGAGTATTAGTAAACATTCTGCACAACCAATATTCTATCAAGAAGAGTATAATAATGAAAATGAAGAAGTAAATATAACCACTATGTTAGGAAAAAGTAGTAGACACTCGATACAAGCAGATGATATAAGTAAACAATCCACAAAAGTAATAAAGCCGGAAAAAAGGGAAAAAACATCCGATTCGCCTATATTATTCGGGCTTGAATCTGAAGTAGCAGAGTATTACATGGTACGGTCAGACATTAGTAAGTCTTCTTCTAGGGGAATCATTTCAGAAGAATTGCAAAATATATCTGACACGTGTAAGATAGACCAATCAGAATTTAAAATGGAAAAGTATAGTTTTGCCAGTTGCTACACAGAAAAAACAAGGACCATCAGTAAGCACTCCAGCATATCAACTCTTCGAGGAGAATTAGAAAATGTGCCGTGCCCACCTGAATGTAAAGTTGTAGAGTACTCAATTTCTCATGACAATGGAATCGTTGATTCAGTTGTGTCTACTGTGTCAAGTGCAATTAGTAAACAATTGGCTCAAACCGATAATTCTGCTAGAGAAATAACTGGTGAGGAATTAAGCCATTCCTCTAATGAATTAAATAAATGTGTTAATAATATCGAACATCTAGTAACGCCTACGTTATATCAGAATGCAAGCAAACATGAAGAGGTGGTTGAGGAGGAAGAGGAAAGCAAACATAAGTCTAGCTTGCATAATGTTGATTCTGAAATGAACGAAGGTTTTGTTACTGCAATAAATTCTGAAAGTAACTTAAAAACCGAGAGTACGGAGAATACGCTGCAAACAGTGGATGAGCTAAATAACTTGGCGCCAAGCTTTAACGCTTTACCGCTTGATCGAGCTTTAACTGAAATGGAAGCAGTTCAAACTGATTTACCCACACTTAAAAATATTCAAGCATCTAATATTGTTGAGAATACTTCAATTATATTGGAAGCCTATGAAAGTGAATTCTTTGGTGAATCTGAAATGGGAGAAATCTATGTAAATGATCTTCATGGTTCATTTGTAGAAAATGTCATAAAAAACAAAGAAGAAGATCATTTAATTTGCGATGATGTCAATAATGCTTGTTTGAGTGAATCAAAAAGCGTGACAGGCGAAAAAAGTTCACTTGAATCTCCAGTAATGCCACACTTTAGCGATATTGGCCAATCTTTCAAGCGTATTCCCCAGATATCCAGCGAATTGGAAGAATTGCAGAGACTTTTGAAGCAAATTAACTGCACATGTGAAAATACAGAAATTGAAATTGGCTCTTTACTGGAAAAACGAAAATCCATATTTGAAACAACATTATCAGCTTTACAACTTGCTTTAGAAACGTTTGAACAAAAATGTCATACCAAAGATTTAATGATTCATGCGCTGAAAGGTGAATTGGAAATCAGAGGTCTTTTGAATTATAAAGAAAAACTGAAAGATTACATAAACACCTACAATGTTGATCGCGGCTATGACAATACTCTTCAAAACAAATTATGTATAGATGGACTTGATGCTTTTCTAAATCCATTCCTCTGTGCGTGTCACCAAAAACAAAATGCTTCGGACCTCTGCAAATGTCAAGATGATTCCACTCTACTAGCCGTAACCGATATTCGTCGTATTGGCGTGACCAGTATTTTAATCAAGTGGACGTGTCCATTTCGAAATGATCTCATTGGTTTTGAGATATATATCAATGGTACTTTAAATAGCAGAATTTTTAGTGCAAAACGTAGAGCTGCTGTTGTTGACACAATTGACTTAACGGAAAGTTTGGAACTCAAGCTGCAAGCAGTTAATTTATCCGGAACAGCGCCGATGGCTTTAGCAAACTTTAATCCTTAGTATACCAAATAAAACAATACAGCTGTTGTAAATTGCTAAAAATATATTACATTAAAAATACAGAAGAGGTGTCAATCAAATGTTATCAAATGAAATATTAAATTCGAAAAGGTTTGCTGGAGGATTACATCTAATGTCTACATTTTTTTATCATATAGAATCGAAATATGAATATGTGAAGAGACATTTGCTATTGGGGTCAAGTCCTAACTCTTCTGAACTTTACACTGGTTTTCTCTTCTTGTGCTTGAAGTTCATCAAGAAAAATGCTAATTAAAGAAATGCAGATACAAATTACCGTGATCAAAGCTTCGACAAAGCTTCAGCCCTTTCATATCTATCTAATATTAACAGCAAGCCACCAATTCCAACCTCATTTAAACGTTGTTCCACGTACTCCACAGCTACATCCCATGAAATGTCGTTATTTGAAAAAAAATCTCTTACACTTTTAATTATACCCGTTACAAAACAGATATATCCTAATCAGTAACTAGTCTATTTTGTTGTGGGCTATGAATTATATGAATTAGCTTTAAGGTTTAACGGCATGAATAGTTCACACGCGTATTCTCACAAAGATTAAGCACATGTTATCAACACAGAAATGCTTTGCGTACGAGTCACAAGCCAATAATTGTACATACACACATGTGAGATATAGAAAAGTAAGTCACACTTTCACAACAAATATGTTAGATGGATAATACGAAAGATTGAGAATTGCCCTACCACGATACAATAATAATAATACACGATATTAACTACGAACATATCGCCGCGACTTTGTTCCACGAATTCTGCCTGGACGTGTGTGGTTGGGTTGTACGTTCCAGTCTTCTGTTCTTACTACCCATTCTTGTGTTCTTACCTGGCAATGCTGGACCAACATGACACTATCCGCGTCGTTGTCAACTCTGGAGAATGATCTCTGTGAATGATAACTCTTTTGACCGATTTTTTTTAAGAGCTCACATTCTCCCAATAGTATGATTTTGAAGTTTTCTATCGGCTCTCACCAAAAAGGTGACAAAGTTTAGGTATTGTAGTTTGGACAAGGTTAAGCTCAAAAAGTCAATCAAAGAAAATATGGACAATAGATTATAATTAATGACGAAATGTTGGAGATGTGCAAAGGCTCTTGGGAGTGCATGTCATAAAAGTATTTGGTTTATGACCGGAATATTTAGGAATTTGTATTTTCTAGGATTCAAAGAAATCTCCACAAGTATATAAACGGACGTTGTTCACAACCTGCACATACCTATGCAAAAATTAGGAATGAAAATTAAGACAATCAAAACTAATTTAGAGATTTGGCCTCTCTTTTCTTGTAGAATATAACTGTTCTACAAATCTAGAATGTCGTTGAGGGTTTAATATTCATTATGTAGATGAAACTTAACACTTACTGATTATTAATTTGTTGAAAGTGTGTGGTTCGTTACTTACTTACAAGATATTGCATTAATCTACTAAGAACTACAATAAATTTTATTAGCGAATTAAATACAATTTAATCATGATAAATTTATAGCATTTTAAAAGTAGTTTTTGCAATTCCCTCCACTTCGCCCGACTGCTTTAAGGCACGAATACAAATATACAACGTTGATTTTGGTGTCAAAAAGTCGATAACTGCAGATGTCCTTAAAGCGCTAAAAATTTTTGCTTTTGATTCATTGTTTATTAAAATGTCATAACCACATATAATATTCAATTTGTGATTTCTCCACTTAATAAGCACACTATTTCTGCCAATGCAACGAACGCTTTCAATGTCAAATTCATTATGGCATGTTTCGATATCTCGGTTGGCATCACAGGCGTACATTTTATTTTCTCGGCAGCTAACGCTTATACGATTTCTGATAGCCATTAATAATCCTTGTGAAAAATTGGCACATTTTTGTTTAACAGCACGAAGCAAATAATGAGAAAAATCAAGTTGCGTTGATTCACAGCTATGTTTTTGTGCTTCCATTGTTGGTAAACTATTCTTTCTAATTTCTTTACAAGAATACAAATCAGCGGCATTAGGCTTTGAAATGAAATCATTTCCACTTGCATACTTGTTAATCCCAGAATTATGAGTCCAATCAAGCACATGGTCTATAGAAAATTCGTTGTTTCTTTGAAGTGAACCATTTTGAATGCTCGTGGTGCTTAATTGCATGTCGTTGCTCTGAATGCAAATACTGATTTTTTTTACGTTTGTTTGAATAGAAGCATCTAAATATTTGCTATCGTTTAGACTTTTTAGGTCAGTATATTGTAACACACTTGTGCCGTTCTCCGTTGTATTGAAATTTTCGGTTTTCTTATTAATTCCATGTTTATCAATTGTCTCAAGTGAAATTATTTTAGAGCTGGCGGTGTCGTACTCGCTACTACTGCATGGATTCAAAATAACAGCAGAGTCTTTATCAAATTCTTTACAAACATACTTTAAATTACCAACACTAGGGCTTTGACAAAGTACCACTAGTTTTTTCTTATTCAGTGGAAGCAATGCAGTTTTCAATGAACCCGATGTTGCAAAAGTAGAATAAAACTCAGTCATTTTACACGTAGCGCGTGAATATTTTCTGTAATAATACTTTGATTTCATTGATTTAAGCTGCTTCTGTCGTTTACATCGTTTCGTAGAACAACCGGTTGTATTTTTCTTTGCATAAAGCTTAGAACGTTTCGTATTCTCTGTATTGGTAGATACACTGAAAACGGCATTCAATTCTTTGTAAGGACTTATAGACTGCAAATTGTTATCACGAACATTGTGGGTCGTTTTATTAGATTCTAAGAAAAGTGATGCAGGGTATTTTGAATTGTTATGACTTTTTCCGTTGTCTGAATACTTTTCAGGTGCATTAACTGTATTAAAGTTGGTTGGAATTTTTTTCTTGCCTTTATCTCTTTGTGTTAATGATACCAGTATTGCTTCTGAATGGCATTTTTGTATTTCTATATATTGTTTGTCAAGATAAATACTTTTTGGACGTTCAATTTTATTTAGGCTTCTTGTTTTTTTCATATTCTTGTTATTACTGCTCAACAAAGTGATTTTCTTCTGAAAATTATGAAAACATTCCATATTCTTTAAAAGGTTAATTATTTTCGAATTTAATTGTGATATAGATTGTTTTATTCCCATGTGATTAGGAACTTCCTGCTCATGTAGTTTACAATCTCTTGTAGCAACGTCTTTTTGCCAGTCGTTTACAGACGTCATACTTTTATGATCACAATTTAAAGCATCCTTAATGCCAGCTTGTTTCGAATTTTGTTCCATTGTTGATGTGTTTGAATGTTGAATATTTGATGCTATTGTATTAAGTTGCTTTATTGATTCATTCAAGTTAAGTATAGATTCTTTTAAGCAATAAATATATTCATTTTTTAGAGTATGTTCAGTATTGTCCTCCACTTGAATACGACTATTCCAATGCTGACAAACAAACTTATCTACCAAACGAGATGACTTCAATTTAAGGCTTTGGTTCAAAGGCACTTCCAAGACATTGTCATGAAATTGAAATAAATCATTCACAATATTTTCAAAATCGTTGTGTACCATCTCACTTTTGTTTGGAGCGTTAATTTCTTCTAGGTTATTATGATTTGCATAGTATTTATGTGATTTAAAAATGTTGATTAATTTGTCACAATCATGTAGAAAAATATGAATAATTTGGTTGAAATCATTGTGACCGAAATGATCTGGCTGACATTGTGATTGTAGATTGATTGGAGAATTGACTTGAGTAGTTTTACTTTCCTTGTTTACAATAATACGGCATAAACTATTGCCATCTTCGGTTTCCGTTTGTGTTGCAATTGGACTGTATGCAGATGTACTTGTTAGTATTTGTTTATTGACCGAATTGCTTTTAATTTCTAGTAAACCAATAAAATCACTTACTGTTGTTGTGAGCTCAGATTTCTTCTCTACGATGGCTTTCTTTTCAAATGCCGTATAGTTTTTTAATTGAGTTAATGATATTTGCTCATTCAGTGAATTCTTTTGTGCTTTTGGATATTTGCAAAACTCTTTAATACTTATCGGCATGTCAGGTTGCATGGGCTGTGATAAAGTGTTGGAAATTTCATTGCGTGATCTTCTATTCAACATTCTATTTAAGGGTTTTATTGAACATTCGGCATTTTCTTGTAGATGATCAAGGAGTTGCATTTGTTGGTCTATTAGTTGCAAGTTTTCCTCTCTGTTATGATATGCTGCGATTTTCATTTTGCTCGAATCTGTGTTCCAAAGAGATGGCTTAGTGGAGAGGACTTTTGGTTGGCAAGAGGAATGCGTACTGGGTGATGTTTTTAAATTACTTTTTTGCATGGTGTTTCTGTTATTTGTTTCTTTCGCAGATATATCCCATTTATTTGATACACGAATTCTATGCCGAGATTTAGTATTTGGTTCAATGACTTTCTCATGTTTTAGATTAACTTTAGAATTCATATTTAAATTTTCAGCTTGCCTATTGTTTTTTTTTTTTAATAATTTTGTATATTTCAAATACAATTTGCTAAAAAATACTTGTAATAAAAATTAAAAATAAGTAAATTGTCAAAATATTGACAATTGCTTATTTTTAAGGCATAAACCTGACAATTTAAATTAATATTGTTTGAGGTGACTTAGTTTGATTAATTTATAACATACTAGAAGCCTCGAAAAACCCTGTATATGCCATTCCATATTAACTGCTTTTGATAAATTTTTGTTATTATTAACTAGAATTTCGAGTACCCGGCAGCTTTCTCTCTCTCTCTCTCTCAACAATTTCTTCAACAATTGCATTCGCGCTCTCGGGTGGAAGTCGCATCGTAAGCACAATCGTGCACGAACGTGTTAATTTAATGCCATGTAATTTCTTTGGTACTGATAAAAATATTTCCTGCGCAATCCAGGCATAAATGCATGCTCTATGTGAAGTAGCAAGACTGTGTCATTGAATTTTCAAATGATTTTAATTACTATTGTTTTACGGAAAAAAGTAGAAGTAATGAGAGAAGGTTGTAAACACACATGATGCAAGAATTACTTCTGCATTTTATGAGTCACATAACATCTTGAAACACGCCGCACCGCAGTACCTCAGGGCCGTGTTCCCAGGAAGTGCATCTCGCTGTCGCTGCAACAGGCTTACGTTAAGGCAGGTAAAGTAATAAAACTTAACCACATGAGCATCCGAGTAGCCCTGGTTTTGGTAGAATTATTTCTATAATGCAAATTACGCAATAGAAAGTGAATAAACCATTGGGACAAAGAGAAGTTGTTGAGAAAGGCGGCTATAGATAAGTAATGCCGCTTTTCTGGAAAACAATTGCCGGTGATATTTCGGCTTTTTAATATGGCGATTCAATTTTATGATTTAATTGAGTCCCTCTGAATTGATTTAAATATGAGTTTATATTGCACGATATTAATGGACCTATTAAAAACTGAGAATTTTGATTTCTAACGTTTAATGAAACTGTTGAATGTCTTGTACCAAATGCCATAGTAGCTGATTGTCATTAATAAAGCGCTTCAAATAACATTGACGACATCAAATCTCCGGTTGTGAATGTTTTTATTAATATGGGTAGTGTAATGCTAACCATAGAACAAAATAGTGGAAATATTGTCTCTCAAACATTTGCCCTATTCTTTCCTTTCAAAATTCGGTAGTTTTCGATTGGTTAATAACGCTTTGACACCACATTTATAGTTTAGTAAATAATCTGTTCATAGTTTTAGCGGTAATGTCGATGCTTATGTACCAGGAAAGCAGTGAAAAGCAGAGAACGATTATTACATTTTATTTTGGAGCGTACTGAAAAATTATACTGCATCAACTACCAGAACTATTAGCAGTTATTGAAACTGAACTTTATAGACGTATACATTATATTAAATACACCCCCCGCATAATTTGAACTCGCGCCCTCAGAATATGCACCTTGTTATCACTGCTACAGTCAGGGCCATTACAATAATTCAATTTTAAATTTAATTCAAATTATAAATACGGAAATTAAAAAAGTAGAATAAAAAACTCAAATTTTAAAAGATTGCGGCTTGAACTTTCCTGTTGGGTGGTTCTTTTTAATTTCGTACATATGGAAGCCTAAACAGGCCTCCATCAATCTCAACTCAACATCCTCTCTCAATCGTCACAAATAAAATAAGCAAAATTTATTTTTGTTTTCAATGAAAACCAAATATTAATTTATTTGAGCAAAGCTACTACTTTAGGATGACGTCTTCGATCCTTGGTAATAGCAAATAAGCTCACCTTGGTTTGCTCGTTTACGTTTGCTTCGAATATGACTGTATAATTATAATCGCTTGATACAATAGTAACCAAGGCATCATTAATATACACTTCATATCCCATTACGTCAGGATGTGCATCGCAGGTCCATTTCAAAATCAGTATCGACCCAGTGAGTTTTTTGAGTAAATCAATTTGCATAGGCTTTAAATCCATGTAGCAAGAACAAATTCCGTCGCTCCTCTCTTGATTTATGCATTTACAGATATCAATACTTTCTCCTTCTTGTTGTAGCATTAATAAGCTATAATCCGGAACGTGTGCGTCGCCAGTCGATATTTTTTTGATCACGTTTCCCAAAAAGTTACTTTTTTCTTTCATGGTCAATTCCTTTGCCATCACTTCGAGTATTTGATCTTTTTGTCGGCATTTTTCTTGCATATTATAGATAGCAAGTTCAAGCAACGATTTTGTTGGTTGGCAAACATTAGGAAAATGTTGAGAGTTAATTTGTGAATTATCCACGCAAGGGCATTTTGTAAAATATGTTAGATATTTGTTGCATTCTTTATGGAACAGAATGCATTTGTTATCTGAAGACTTTTTTCTGCAATAGCACTTCTTGATTTTACCTGTACTATCTTCTACAGTGTAACATACAATACGTTGTGCTAGTTTATAACTGGGACCAAATGATTTAAACTCCCTGTGCATTACTGATTTACATTTCGAATACAAGGGTTTCATTGAAGCAAAAATACTCTTCACAATGTCAAATTTAAAGTAAAGCTGGTGCGTACTTTCAATCTTATGTTCCATCAACACCGTATTATTGGCTGCATCGGTTGTATTATTACGGTAAGTTGAACATTGAAGCAATTTCGATGAAGGTGTCGTTATTTGAGTCAGGTGTGCATCGCTGTTTCTGCGATCACAGTCATTTATGCTAAGGTCCATAATATAATTTAATTACTTATAACAGTATGTAATTAATACTAGGCTCTTTTGCATTCAATTGTATTACAAGTGCAATTTGATTTTATCTTTGGATCAATTTGTGTACCAAAATCTTTAGGATTTGCATTAGAACCAACTACAGAATTGACGTTTGCATCAGAAGCCAGTAGTTCCTTTCTAAGTTCTTTAATTCGGTCACATTGCACATTACAAGGGCCAACACATTTGCATTTTAATGGATGCGGTCCTTTGAGAATGCTTTTCAGTTCCTCGTTTATATGACACTCTGTGCTTCCCGAAACTGCAGCATCGTTTTGCAACTGCGAAATCCTTACAGATCCTTCCTGAGTTCCTTGCATAATTTCCGCTTGTGGTGTTGCCAGCGGACATGGTATTGTCGTTTGTAACTGTGAACCCATTACATAACCTTGTTGAGTTCCTGGCATCATTCCTGGTTGTGGTGCTGCCAGTGGACATGGTATTGTTGATTGTAATTGCGAACCCGTTACATATCCTTGTTGAGTTCCTGGCATCATTCCTGGTTGTGGTGATGCCAGTGGACAAGGTATGGTTGATTGTAATTGTGAACCCATCACATAACCTTGTTGAGTTTCTGGCATTGTCCCAGGTTGTGATGCAATTGGGCATGGTATTGTCGATTGTAATTGTGAATTCATCACATATCCTTGTTGAGTTCCTGGCATGGTTCCAGGTTGCGGTGCTGTCCTTGAGCATGGTATTGTTGATTGTAATTGCGAACCCATTACAGCGCCTTGCTGTGTTCCCGGCATTGTTCCTTGTAGCTGAGAACCCATTGTAGATCCTTGTTGTACACTAGGGACTGCTGAGGATCGGCCATTGTTTCCCATTAAATCACGTTTTTTCATCTCGCAAACAGATTTTATGCATTTAATACCACTGCATTTACATTGAGGAGAGTTTTCGTTTATTTGTGCTGATGGTACAGCTGAGGAACTTAGATTTGGTTGTTGCAAAGGATTTTGCATTGGCTGTTGATAGGGTGGAGGAAATTGTTGTTGACCAGATAGTGCCACATTTCCTTGCATGGATTGCTGAAAAGGTCCTTGGGCAGGTTGTTGACCCGGCTGTGCGGACTGGGGCACATTTGAATACAATGGACAAATCCTAGATGAATCAGCACCATAAGCCATTCCGTTTTGAGGTTGATTTGTGCCAGGAACGTACGAATTATATGCAGGTGCATTTGGTCCATACTGCTGCATCACATTTTGTTGCTCAGATCCATTTACGCAGATAGTTCCTGTTGGAGGAGATCCGACATTTGGATTATCTGGAGCACATATGCACAGATCTGAAAATATGCAATAAATCAGTTTTATTTAGAGTATAGTAATGTAAATATAACCTTTATTTTGTGATTTGTCAATAGGCATTGGTAAATTTCTGGCCATGCTATTATTGGGCATTGCCCCAGGCATACATGCAGGAGGACAAACACAATTAAATTCCGTGGGTTGTGGTGCACTCATCTGGTTCTGCATTTGCACATTGAAGTTATTGTCAACATTGTTATTTGGATACTGCATTATTTGTTCCTTACAACCAGGAGGAAAAGCCGGTTGTGAACACGCACATTGTTGTTGGACAATGTTTTGGGTAATTCCTTGTTGTTGGCCTCCTACTATAGGCATTTGTTGATTCATTAGCATTGCATCTTCTTGACATGGCAGAACGCAAGGTCGTGGGCCCGGTTGCTGCGAAGCATACGCTGATTGTTGTTGAGGCCCACAACTAAGTTGTCCAATCATTTGTGGTTGCTGTGAAGTGCGAGCAGATGCTTGTTGGCTCATGCCCTCCATGTTTTGTGAATATTGACGAGCGGCAAGTTTACGTTCTTGACACTTTGGTTTACATGTTGTATTCTCTGAGCAAGTGCAATTTGTAGTTGGTTGCTCTAAAATATATTACGTAAGATATCATTCGAAACACCTAGGACTGATAGCATATTGGCAGTGAGCACTAAATATTTCAGGTTTAGTGTATTGTTGAGCATGGTCACGAAGTGTTTGATATTTATTATGTTATAATAAATTTACAGTTACAAATACTTATTATTTATTAACAGTACGTTTTTGGCTTGTTGCTTTTTTTGGTATGAAATTATGTTGCAATTTGAGTTGTCAATTATGTTATTAGTTGTAGGGCTTGGAAGATTGTTTGGAAGTGTGAGTGTTTTATGCTTTAGAGTATATTTTTGTTGATTGTTTTTCAGATACACATTATGCAAAAGTAGAAGAAAAAATATTACAAGACATACGTTGTACGTTTTCCTGCACCGAACCAGGCACTGTTCCTGCCACACTACCCGATACGATAGATTCACGTGCAGTTTCAGACATTGTTGGAGGATTACTGGCTGCGGCAGATTCAGGCATTTCAGGCACATCTTCTGGTATTGTCTCTTGCATTGCGGGAGGAATATTTGGTGGAACTGATCCTGGTGCACATGTTGGAAGTGTTACACACACTTGCTGAGGTACATTTTGTCTGATATCAGGCATGGCACACCCGCAAAAAACAGGTCCCATTGGCGCATTCGCCATTTGATTTTGCGGCTGTGCTTGAAATTTAGCGCAGTTTCCTTTGCATTGTCCTGGTGGACAAGGACATTGGTTAGGATTACCACCAAAAAGTCCTCCCAGTTTTCTTATGCTGCCTTTAGGATATAATATATTCATCCAGAGCACATTCTAATCAAAAGCAGAATTAAAATTGTAGCAATGCAAATCAAATACCCTTACCAGATCGCTGCCCATATTCCTACACCGTTGTAATTGTTTCAGCAAAATGCCTTGGCATTGGGGAGGCTTTGCTATATTTAATTGACAAATTGTATTCCTTTCATTGGCATTCTGCGTAGGTCGTGACTCTATATTAGCAGATTGTTTTAAATTAATACTGGGAATATTACATCGTTTTGTACTGATTCCTGAATCCGTGCTCCCACCATTTTCTCCCGTATTTGTCCCAATACAACACATACAGTTTTTAGGTGCGTCCGAATATTGTTTTGTATTTGTTGAAACAACAGGTAGAGATGTTGATGAATCTGGAACGCAAAATATGCTTCCGGCCACCTGTTTGCATAAGCATAATCTTTTTGTCTCCACGCTTGCATCAATTGGGGTTTTCGGCGTCTTAATTTCATTCATTTTATCATAATCATCAATGCATGAACATTCTCTTAATTTATACTGCATTGGAGAAGATTGTTGCAAAATAAGATCACCATTTGGTCGCACTGAGCATTTACAACACTCTTGCTTATTTTTAATACTATTCACGTTGGGACACGATTGCGATTCCGATACGATACTACCTTGTGAAGTGGCGAAAATAATAGTATCGTCAGTTTTATCCGAGAACGAAAGTTTTGCTCCTTTTTTATAATTGGTGTCACATTCTTTATTGAATTGCGTACTACATGAAGTTGCTCGGTTTGCCATTATTGGGAGTGAAGAAGAAGATATTAATTCACAACAAGCGGGTTTTTGCTGATAAGAAATACCCTCCAAGTCACATTTACAACATTTTAGTTTAGTGCTGATTTTGATCTCAATAGTTTGTTGTTTAAAAGACTGTTTTTCTGCATCGGGGCCACAACATGTGCATGCTTCCACCATTACGGGCAGACTATTATTAGACAAACTAATATTTGGTGCATAAGACTGCTTGAGGGCGCAAAGGCAACCAATGTCAACACTCTCATTTTTTTTATTGTTTGCAGAATTCTGAGAATTCTTAGTTAACTTTTCTATTATATGACCCAGGCATTGACCGTTTGTAGTGTGCTTGTTAATTTTCGGCAACATACAGCAACACTCACACAACTTACCCGATGAATTTAGGTTAAACATTTCAAATTTCTGCGGGACTTCATCCATATGATTGCATTCTTCTTGGGATGGAATATTCTTAGAGGAGTTTTCAGGGTTATTCATTGTGTTAATTTAAACTTTAAATCAATTATTTTTACGTCCACATACACTTAGAATTTATGAGAGCGATGAAAAGATGTTGTGACAGTTGTCGCTTGAGAACAGGGTCTTTCCGGCATATTATATACACTTACATTGTTTTATTAGCAGGAATGATTGATTTTTACGAATAAATATATAGGTTGCCATGTAAATTTCATTATTTTGTTATACAATCAATACAACAACACTGGGAAGAATGAGTTTCAATGGACTGCAGGCTCTTCTTAGTATTTGTTGTGCAGTTTTCTTGTTCTGTAAGCAATGGTGAGCTTATAACTTCGGTTTTGTTTATAATATGTGATTGGCAATTCATCCAACCAGACTTTTCCAAACTAATTTTGCAATCAATACTTTGTTGTTCGATTAATTTGTCCATTTCATTGTTATCAGCTTCAATATTCTTCAGACTACATCTTTCTTCGTTAGAGTTATCTATGTTAAATTGTGATTTTTCCTCAACTAACTTTCTGAGAGCAGCTAGTAATACCAACATTTTGGACAACGAGCCAATAACATGCTTAGAAGGGTTAATGTCTAGACGTTGGTAATGACTCTTATAGGAAAAAATAGTGTTTTTTAGCTCATTTACCGCAATACGATATAAAACATGCCGCCATGTAAATCTAGTTTGAACGGATGAATTTTTAAGAGGTGGCAGCTTGCCGCTACTTTTTACCATATTGCATTCTGTACTTTGGTGTATCAATTTAGATTCTACTAAATTATACAACTTGTCCATTGTTCTTCTCTTTGTTGGAGAACTTTTATGAACACAAATGATGCTCTTGTCATCTTCAAAAATATCAACTGAAAGATATTGTTCTCTTTTGGATGGTACATCTCTTGACTTAGTAGCTGCCGTATTTTCAATCATAGTTTTTGTGCTAAAGATGTAAATACTTTTCTTCGCTAGGATTTGTAGGCTTATAATTTATTCTGGAAGCAACCGAAAATATATAAATTTCTGCTTATAGAAAATTAAAATAAATCAAACGTCAAAATTGATTGAAAGAGTATATTTTAGAAGCAATTAATTCCAAGCAACCGTGTCATTTTTTGTTGATTGATAAGTTTGTTCCAGATATAGTTCCATCTGATAAACGTCCTATTAGTGCTTCAATTCTAGAATATTTATTGGAACAAGTGCTCTTGCTGTTGGTGCTATTGTTGCAAATATTGCTGCTTGCTTGGTGATTGACTACCATTATTGGAGCCGGTGGACTTGCTGAAGTTTTCTTTACCGAGTCAAGTAATTTCTCCGACATGTTTCCTTGGTAGAACTTCTTTTTACTGTACGTATTTGTTTTTAAATGGAATGCAGTTGCCTTTTCATTTGGCTCCATACGGCATAAAGTTGGTATCAATAAACAGCAAAATTTTGATAGATTGTGAAACAAACATGACAATATGATCTAATTGAATTAAACTTACTTAATGACAAGTATTTGCTTAGGCTATTGTCGATTTTTATGTTGACATTATTAATATTTGGCATAGTATGCCAAAATTGAAGGAAATGCTTTGCCTTTGGATGACATTGCATATATTTCTATAGATAGGGTACCTGTAAAATCTAAAGCATCCAAAATCACATAGACCCGCTCCTTTGATGTAATTTTGGATTTTAGGGTCCCGTTTACGTATATATCATAACCACAAACTCGTTCGTCCGCGGGTGAATTCCATTTTACTAGTAAACTAGTAGCGCCAACTCTTTTGATTGCTTGTATTTTAAAACCAACTAGATCAATTCCACAAACAGGATCAACCGTTTTGGGTTTATCAAGTGCGTTAATTATTAACGATCCATCAAAATCGGGCGCAATCGTGTTTTGCCCTTTTAAACGCCGGACTAGTTTGTCAAACATTTTACTTTTCGAGCGGTCGACCACGTCCTCAATCAAAGCATTAATGTAGTGATCTTTTTGTTTACATTTGTGCAATAATGATTGAATAGCTTCTTGTTGACTATTTATATCTAGGCAAAAGGCAGATGCTTCTTTGATAAACGGGGTTGCCGCTTGCTCTGCATCTTCACATGACGCATAAAAATGCCCCATTGTTGTATACATTCGATCTGTATAACTACTGTGTTTTTTACCCAGAGATGCGGAACATTTACCAAGTTTTCTCTGGTAATTGATATTTTCACAGCGAGTATTCTCTTTCCCTGCGTGGAATAATTCATTCATGCATCTCAAAGAAATGTCCGATCGGTCCTTCACGTCGCCTTCGGAATTGTTGTTACAATTAGCTTTGCAAACTGGATTTTTCTTGTTACGACTATCCTCTTTTTGAAACACTGAACAAAAATAACTGCGCAGTCTCAAGCACATTCCGCATTCATTTATCTGTTGTTCTAAATTTTCCTTTTGGCCAGATCCTGTATTGTTTGCTATATTATTGTTGCAAGGTTCTACGCAAGTAATAATTGGGTGTGCGCCATCAGCTCGTATTGCATTCGTTCCAAACTCCTCTTCATTTACTAATCCGTTCGGCGTTGAGGTGCTCTTCATTACATTATTGTTGCCAGTTTGAACATTAGAGCAAGTTACCAGGGGGTCAGTGGTTTGAGCTGTTTTTGCATTCGTAGGCACAGCAGAATCTTTGCCGCCTGGATCTGAGTTAGTCGACGGTAACTTATCTTGAATTTCTGCCGGTTCGCTTGTCTTTGGCATTACATAAGATAAAGCCATTCTTTCTCTGCAAGTAGGCGAGCATGGTGCATCTGGTTTACAGGATACACAAGGCACCCAATCTGGATTACTTTCATTGCATTTGATTGGTTGATTGACAGCACTGACACAGGTAATGTTTGTTTTCTTCAGCTCGCATTGCTGCGTGCAATTTTCTTTACACTTGCAGTCCTTGCAAACGGTATTATGTAGAGGGAATGCGGTCACTGATCTTATATTTCGTATAGCAGCACACTTTGAATGACAGTCATTTGTGCACTTGCAAACTGTGCATACGACTTCTCCAGGAACATTACACGTTGATTCAGCTTTGTTTTCGTTTGGTAACATAGTCGTGGCTGCTTGATTAATTAAGTCATTGTCATTGAAATTTTCGATTAGTCCGTTGATCTGAGTTGTATTTTCCACCCTTTCGTCAGTCTGTGATTTAATAAGGTGATCAACTGCTGCAGGAACATTGCACTCGCTAAATCGCAATTCTTTACTGCTATGCTTTGATTTTAATTTATTTTTCTCGCACTCTTGTGAACAGATAGAACCGCAAACACATTCCTCACAAACACGACGCGTTAATTTCTTTGCCTCACATTCGTCGTTGCATGGATTGGTGCATTTACATGTTATACACACTGATTTTATACTGTTGTTTGCATTTTTGCTACTATCTACAGCTACAATCTTGTTGGGTGCCTGTATTTTTGGGTTTAACGAGGCGCAAGTCTCATTGCAAGTACCCACGCATTGACACAAATTGCAAACTACAGCTTGGGTTTCTTTCGGAGGAATTTGAGAAATTTTCGTTTGAGTTTCTTTGTACTGATCGCAATCAGCCTTGCACATTGTTTCACAGTGGCATGTTGGCACAGGTGCCCCAAATTGATTTTCCTTAGCCAACATGTTCTTCATTTGAGTACATTCTGAAGAACAAACTCCGCTACATTTACACGTACTACAAGGTTTCCCTACCTTAATACTACTTTCCATTGCTTTTAAACAAGCATTATTACATTCTCCTGTACAATCACAATATGAGCATATGTCTGTAATGTTCATATTTGGAGGCAAATCAAATTGTTGACCACTTTGTTTTTGAATGGTACATTCAATGTTGCATTCCTCAGTACATTGGCATGCAATACATATATTTGATGCTTCCATTTGAGACTTCAGAACAGGCTTAGCGTTTTCAACTGGAAGGGCTGCTAAATCGCATATTGAAGGTCTTTCAGCAGTTTGCATATTTATATTATATGCACTTTGACATTGATTACATTTACATAATCCGTTGGGTTCTCTTTGATTGCTAGTTTGATCCAGTTTATATTTGGTGCATTCTTTTGAGCACTTTTCTAAGCAGACACAAGATGACTTAGTTTCAGATGATAAATTGATTGGCACCGAAGTAGAGGTCCTATACACTTGAACCGGAATGCGACTGCTTTTAATGCATCTCCAGGACTCCGATTTATATCTTTTTGACCTAGCTGATTCGCATTGAACGTTACAAAATCCGGATGTACAAGGACAAATTGAACAAACACTTTTCGTGTCATATTCAGGTTCAATGTCGCATTGAATATCCGTCGTATGTACAGTGCCAAGAGCACATATAGGGAAGTCAATGCATTGAAATCCAGTGGATGTCAATTCTCCAGGTTTATACTTCCTGCGACGAATTGCTCTTGATTTTGAACATTCATTCACGCAAAGTTGCGTTGGAGAGTTGATTTTTTTTAGCGAATCAATTGCAGGAGCATGGGATGTTGCGTAATTCTGGGTCATTGTAACAAATTTATTTATATCGATTATAATGGTTTATGTACTTTCCACAGAAAATTTGGAATTGATTTGACACATACATGATAATATGTAATGTACTGTCTAGTAAAACAAACTACGGTCAATAGAAATACATCAAACAAACCGTACTGCTCATTTATAAATCCACGAGCAATTATAAGTGAGAAATATATAATTAATTATAGACAATCTATATTATCTATAGGACCCGCCTGCATGGTTCTGTTTATAACAAATACGGCATTTAAATATGAAGATCTGAGTTGAATATAGAGCAAGGTAGAGAAACGCAAAATGATATCTTTGTCATTCATCTTGGGATGCTTTTTTGGTAGGATCCGCAAAATTTCATATTTTATTAGATTACATTATTATATTTTTATTACTTCTTTGGCATGGTAAATACAATTGCGACCGAGATGTTACTTGATGTTACGTTCAAATGGTATTGGCCGCTACTTGCTGCTCTCATGCCAGTGAATTGAACCTTTTCATAACTATTGCCAATAAATTTAAAGAAAAAGAATTATTGTTGCATTGCAACATTTTATGCTGAGGTGAGAATTGCTCCGAAGGTGGTTGCTGCTGCTACGTTATTCTTGAATTTTGAAATGACTAGGATACCTATCTATGAAATTATCCATGAGTGTCACCAACAAATGTCTCGATAAGACGTCTAAAGAAACAAATATATTTTTGGGAATAACTTCCGTACTATTAAGACGTATTATCAATCAAATGACAGTTAAAAATGAAATAACTTTTATGCAACTTAATTTGAAAGCAGATATCTTCAACCGTCCTTGAAAATCCAATATGGCAAAATTTCCAAGACGGACTAATTAAGCTTGACGGAATTACTTCAATATAGGTACAAAATTAAAGGGCTCAAGGAGAGTAATTTAAAATAAATAAAACTTTTTTTAAAATTACGCTTTCATTTAAATACAGCAAAAAGAATAAAAGCTCGAATAATGATCAAATTACTTAATTATCCTGTTTATTTACACAAGTATGTTTCGCAACAAGCTTTTATTATTTTATTCTTTTTGGCGCACTTAAATCAAAGCTTTTTTAAAATTTACTTTGAAGCGTATGACAATTTCTGAACGGCTTCACCAAGAGTTAGTCTCATTTTATATAAAAAAAATTATGCTGAATTCAAGTTTAGTCAAACAAAATAAATTTGGTATCCAAATATTGATTAAACGTCTAATAAAAAATATCATACACGGAGAAGTTATCCCCATAAATGTTTTTCCCATAGCACATTGGGAACATTGCTCTGTTTGCCTCTTGGTCTATGTCCATTTAAGATATGAAAAAAGTTAATGAATGCAATTTAATGATGCCATCTTATTAAAAATAGTACACGACAAGATATTCAAAGACAATACAAACAACACTTGATACATCTTTTTATTTACTTCAAATTGGATTATAGCAATCTTAAGAAGTATTGGCATTGTGTAGTTATCGAACGCGAGACTTTTGCTCGTTAGCTTCTTGCTTTAATCCAGTTCAATATAAATCACTGAGAAATGTTAAATGATTTAATCAACAAAATCACCTTTAAAAACTTTCACAATAGTAACTCCCACACCTCTAGTAATTTCAACAAAATTGGTTCTCTGTGGTTTCGAACGCATTATTGTAATGCAATTTTGCAAATCAAGTTTAGCCACTATTTCTAATTCATCAATTATACTATATTTACAATTTGTTAATACACGCCATATGTTTCTGAAATATATTTAACTCGTCCCATACATTAGGAAGTCAGCATCGAAGCCTGACATGATGAGATGGATCAACGCGTGCCGCGTGCTATGTAATTGTCGCGTTATTGTAATCAACACGTACAAAAATAAAGGCAACGTTATTAAAATTACATAAATCCAAGGCGAAGAGTTTGAAATCTGTGCACCGCAGAACGTTATCTGTTAACGACGTGTAAAATAATCGCAAGTTCAGTATTTATTTTCTCTAAAATGGTAATTGTATCGTGTTTGAAACTGACTATTATTGTATGGATGATTGGATAGTATTCGTGAGGAAGCGCTACTAACTGAACAGTTGCTCGGTAGCTCGTTCAAGATCCCAGTTGTACGAGGATAACGCAACACGCGCTTGATGATCGTCTACGCCCATATCCTGCAACCGCCTGATTTTATCATCGCAGTCAGGATTGATATTGGGTCCTCCAGCGTATACGTTCGTCCAATGACGCGCCGTCATTAAAAACATTTCACTGTTATCTTTGAATTGTTTTGCAACCACAGCATCTTGAGGATCATCTGGCTCTGCTGCAGCAAGCAAGGCTTGCAAAGACAATAGAACTGTTCTTAATGTCATGGCTGCTGCCCTGAAATAATCCAAAATGATGTTCATTGTAGATATAAATGTTGTATTTGGATTTTGTTTTGTCAAAGCAACATTAACTCACCACTGATCTTTTAAAATATCTAAACAAATGGCACCTGTGACTGATGAAATATTTGGATGCCATATTCTTGTAATAAATCTAACTTTCGGTGGATTGAAGGGATATGTTTCAGGTACTTTGATTTCTAGCACAAACTTGCCACCCTCATAAGGGGTATCAGGAGGACCGTCAATTTCACCCTTCAATTCTGTGTAGTTGTCGTTAATCAATTCTACTCTGATGGCGCATCTGGCAACCTAAAAACACAATTATCAGAGGTTAAGTGACAAGTGATAACCTTTTGGTCAGCAGCTTCACGTCGCCTGCGTGTTTTCGACCGTATCCCGGCCTCGGAAAATGAACAAATCACCGGCGATGCGCGCCTCCTAACGTATTCAAATAGGCACCGTTTCGTCACTAGTGCGTCCAGAGCCCCAGGTCTCGTCCCTGTCCCACTGCTATTGCGGTAGCTGTTATCCATCTCCGAGTGATTCGTTCGCAGCCAGCAAAATGTGTGAAGGGGAGCCCAAGGGTAAGAGCACTAAGAACAATTGCATTTTGTGGTCTCGCGTGCGGTCCATGCAATGTCATAGCAAGAGTGGCTATTTTATCGGCGTCATGCGGTTGCGATCTGAGGACATTTTCAGGAAAGGAGACCAAACGTCGGCGGCTATTTTTAGTACCGCCAACCGTGACACCTGCGTACGAACTTTTCGCACCAGCGGGTCGATGTGCTTACCTCTTCACTTTTGATAACCTCTTTGAATTCGCGTTTAATTCGTTGTGCAGCTATGTTGGACATTTCGGTGATGCGATGTGATGAAAATATTTTCTGCCTGTGTTCACGTTACTGCGCTCCCACCAAACTAACACACTAATTGCTAATCGATGTTCATTTACGAAGAAACGGCCGAGCTGGAATGATACTTGTCGATCGCTTTTTGGAATAGCACATGCGAGATGTGTGAATATTATTTTTTTTTCGAGACTTTCGCACTTTGTAATTTAAAGTGAATTTGTCTGACATATGTCACATTTTCACTTCTCACTTCACTGTTGCCAACTTTTGATTCTACCTGCTTTATTATGACAATTAATATCATAAAATTCAAATTTTACAATATTTTCAACGTTTATTAGTGTTATATCGGTAATGATAACATTTATTTTAATTGATTCAGAGTCATTATATTTGCAATGTTATATTTGCTTTAAAATATTAATAATTATTTTAAAGCAATAATGTGTATGCTTAGTTGCCTACCTCACAATATTTTTAAAATAATGGTTTTCTTACACCTACAAGGTTTTATTAAGTACATGTAATTAGTCCCTAACACTACCTTCATATTCTTTATTAAATAATTTATTTCATTTTAATGGTTATTTGCGAGCTTTATTCGAAAGTAAATCCAATGTTGACGTCTGCAGCTACCTCGTTCATCTTGCGCGCCGCTGCATGCATCTGATGCACATGTTCCTACTAGGTTTTGCCGCTTTCGCATCATTACACGTTTGCATTTTTAATCGCACCACCTTTCGGTAAGTATAGTTCCGAACTCAATCATCCCAAAGGGGTCATCCTTGTTGTTGTTTCCTCTTATCTCCTCATTTTGAAATAAATAGACATTTAACGTATGCGCATGGCGCGCATGCCGGTGCTGTGTCCTGATTGGCCGGCTTATATTCGCAGTGATGCCCATCTTACCGCAGCCCGTGCGTGCTAGAAGTTTAGTACGGGCGAATATCGAGAAGCCTGGTGTGACATTGCACAGCAGAATGCCCAACATCAAAGTCTTCAGCGGCACGTCGCATCCGGATCTTGCACAGCGGATTGTGGACCGCCTGGGTATCGATCTTGGCAAAGTTGTTACGAAGAAATTCAGCAATCTTGAGACATGGTGAGTTACCTCAACCGCCGCAAATCACGTTTTGCAGCACGCTGTCGCATATACAAACGAAGTTTTACGAACAGGCATGTATTTACACACGTTCAGTTGTTTTTCTTTTGTATATACGAAGATAATAAGTGCGTAGAAGTGCTTGTTGATTTGGAGTACTTTTAATGCTTAGCTGTGCGTTCCGTGTCAGCCGATGTCATGACACCAACGGCATTTGTTTGTTCGATGCGTGCCTTTAAGTACAAACATGCAATAACATTGCTGCTTTAGTTGGAGCGCAACATATATATTAGGCTCTTTTTGCTGCAGCGTCGAAATTGGAGAATCTGTTCGTGGCGAAGATGTCTACATCGTGCAGTCCGGCAGCGGTGAAATCAACGACAACCTGATGGAGCTTTTAATAATGATCAATGCATGCAAGATCGCTTCAGCAAGCCGCGTGACTGCCGTCATTCCGTGCTTCCCATACGCCAGACAGGATAAGAAGGACAAAGTGAGTAATGCCACGACCCTAGGATGGCCTGTCAAAAATATTAGGCTGCATTTATATGATCCCAAAAACCGACCGAGGGTTTTTTTTTGAAAGTTCGAGAATGTCGAGTTGAGAGCGTTTTTATTGCCAGACACTCTTCACAGTCAGAGCTACCTGCACTTCCACATGACTACCCCAATTTACCGGTATATGTTGCGTGTCGCATGTGTTATCTCTGTCTTTCAGGTCGAAAATTCGAAAATTTCATTTTACCTGGCTTGAGCGTCTTTTTCTATCGATTTTTCGGGTTTTCTTGGAAGGCTTTTCTGATGCTCATGCAAGTTACAAAATACTTTTTCAATCCAGATCAAATGATTAAATTTTTTATTTGTATTTTGTCAGTTGTTTCTTTAACAAAAACTTATCAATTTGTTTATGTAATAAGTTAGTAATACTTTTCCAACTCTGTCCGTTTTAATGGTCATAAGTCATTGAAACTGATAACACTGGC
>JAODIE010000007.1:3450958-3490197 GCA_027575565.1 Diploeciton nevermanni
TATGTAATAAGTTAGTAATACTTTTCCAACTCTGTCCGTTTTAATGGTCATAAGTCATTGAAACTGATAACACTGGCTTTTTAAATTCGCATCTAGAAAAGAAATTGTTACGCATGCGCAAAGTGTACTTTGAAACTTCAAGTAGAATGATATTCCTGCTGTTTATTTAATATCTAATCTAGCCAACAAAATGTATGTTATATACAAAAATCTCTTTAAGAGACCTACCTAAACATTAGTGGGATTAGAATAAGGCGAAATTTTCATATATGAAACAACTGAAACTAGTAAATTTGGTTTATTTCGCTTTTCTACCAATTTTTAGGGTGAGGGTGCAAAAGATCAACTACAAAAGTGGAAATCAAACGAATGGAAGTTCAGGGTAATTGCACAACTGTTTTATAGATTACAACCTCTCATTGAATGCTAAATCAATTAATCACACAATCCCCAAAACCCATTACAAAATCATTTGAATGAGACGAACAGATTCGTTCTCGTATTATTTATTTCGCATACTAGAGACTAGTGAAACTGTTGTGATGTCGAAGTGGTGGACGAACTGAAAAATCAAAGGGGTCGCTTTGCTGAAGGGGTTCGTTGGTAATAAAATCGCTTAATTAAAAACCACGCTCAATATTGTTTACATGTTCGCAGTCCTTGTAATATGTTTTGATTAATACTAGATCTGACCGTGACGCACAGTAGTTGTTTGTTGGTCCGTCTAACAAATTTCATGGTGTTCATTGACCATGCTTTCATTTATTGCTGTTGGACCAATCTCATAGATAAAACGCGAGTCACTTTTTGGGAGTTCAAAGATCAAACCATACGACGTGCGCTATCGATGCTTATCCGCCTCTGCTTTCGTCAATACCATTCAATTCATGTTTATCGCTTGGTAGCTGTGAAGAAAAATAATTTTGTTTTCTGTGGCTCACCACCGAAGAATTTGTTTTTATCATGTAACGCTTTTTAGCACCTAACTTCTAGAATGCACATCATTCCTAACAAACATTTTGGACGTTAGCTTGTATTATGCAATTTGTATTTGTGACTAACACTGCATTCAAGTACTGCGAAGGATAATTGTCAACAGCATTACTAAGGAGATCCATGTTTTTTCTTTAGAGCCGCGCACCGATCTCTGCCAAACTGGTAGCAAATATGCTTTCCGTGGCCGGCGCTGATCACATTATCACAATGGACCTACACGCATCGCAGATTCAGGGCTTCTTTGATATTCCAGTGGATAATCTATACGCGGAACCGGCTGTTCTGAAATGGATCAAGGAAAACATTTCCGACTGGCGTAACAGCATTATTGTGTCTCCCGATGCAGGTGGTGCGAAGAGAGTGACGTCAATTGCAGACAGACTCAACGTTGAGTTCGCTCTCATTCACAAGGAGCGTAAGAAGGCTAATGAAGTGGCATCTATGGTGCTTGTCGGCGACGTGAAAGACCGCGTCGCTATTCTCGTTGACGATATGGCTGACACGTGTGGAACTATTTGCCATGCAGCCGAGAAACTCATGGAGGCGGGTGCAACCAAAGTTTACGCCATTCTCACACACGGTATCTTTTCGGGGCCAGCAATTTCCAGGATTAACGCAGCTTGCTTCGAGGCTGTCGTTGTTACCAATACCATTCCACAAGATGGGCACATGAAGGAGTGTTCGAAGATTCAGGTAAATATTAGAATGCTTCGCGGAGCTTGTAGTGTATAAGTACTCTAATGGATTGTTTTGCAGTGTATTGACGTTTCTATGATGTTTGCTGAGGCAGTGAGAAGAACGCACAACGGCGAGTCCGTGTCATACCTCTTCTCAAACGTTCCTTACTAAATGGGCGTGCCACACCAATGCGGATAATCTGCATTCATTCAAAAGACGAATCAATTTGCTGCAAATAACACTAGAATTGATAACAAAAATAGTTAACGAATATATGAAGTTGAAGTATAAAATGACGGAATTATGTTAATTGCAAACGAGAAAGGCCGTAAAGACGTGATAAGTTTGTGCATTGGGTCACTCTATCTATCAATATATAACGTTATATAAGTTTATTCTAGAAGGAATCTTTACCATTCTTTAGTGGGAAAGCAAATGTGACAACTCACGAAATATTTTATACAATTAAAAATGTTATTGCGAAAATATATATTTACTATGTACATTTTATATTGGTTACAATTCTTTTGATATTGATTAGATGCGCGATTTGAGGAGTACTTAGTTTTGTCGAAGGACAGGCAACATTCTTGTTTCGCATATGCCATCGTTAAATTTTCTTCGTATGCAATTTATTTTCGTACTCATCGCACACTGAAAAAATTCATACTTGTTATTTTAATTAATCCTGTTTTTGTTGTTACTGGAATCAAACAATTGTTAACTAGAAACTGTTAGCGCGAATCCCTGAATGTGCTCGCGGTCATGAATGATTTCGATAACCCTGTTGCCATGATTATGTGTGTTGTTGATGCGCCATATTGAATTAGTGCGGATTTTACTCTGTTCAGATAATTTGAGTAAATGGCGAGAATGGGTGCGATGCTGATAGCAGCAGATATCAGACAAATCTAAATAAATGAAATTAAATAGTTTTTGAGTCATATATTCCTGATTGAATAATGCACAACTTAGCCTACTAGTTCCTGTTGTAATTCTTAATTAATACCTTTTTTAATTCATGTATAAGTTCTTCTAACCGTTTTATTCGTTCCTCTGTCTCATCTAGATTGGTTTGCAATTGATCCCCATTACATTTCATCCGCTCTTTTCGCATCTCCTTCACCAATTCTTGCAGTATTTTGTTCTGCTCTGCTATGTTACGGTGCGTATCGATGTTGCAGAAATCACCTTTGACATCCATTTCTTGATGTAACCGTACATTTTCTTCGTTTAAATTTTCACACTCTGCTTTCAACACATCAATTTCAACTGTAAATTCTGATAACTGATTCTGAACTTTAGCTAACAATATTGACTGTTGTTCTTTCTCATCAGTAATTTGACTTTGCTGTGCCTTAAAATTGTTAACAATTTGATTAAGTCTTTCATTGTGTTTCTGCAAATGAGTATTTTCATTTAACACCGCTTGATATTCGGTCTTTAAATGTAAACATTGCGATTTCAATTTCTCATTACTAGTCGTTATATTTTTTAGTTGAGTTTTATATGCCTCTAAAGGTAAATATCCTTGGTGAATTTTTCGCAATTTATCTTGCAACAACAGATTATCCTCCAAGGTATAATCCAGTTTGCTTTGTAGTTGTTTCGCCTTAAATAAAGATTAACATGTATGTAAGGTATGTATAGAGCATGTTGTTGTTTGTTACATGATTGGATAGTTTTTCCTGTTCTTGTTCATGTTGTATTAGAGCTTCGCCATGTTGTTGCTGTAGTTCGTTGATAAACAAATTATGCGCAACTTCTAATTCATTTTTACATCGTATCCACTCGGATTCCCGATTTTCCAGCATGGTTTTATGTTCAGTTGTCATGTCGTTGATTTTATTCGTGGCTTTGAGTACAACATTGTCATAGAACTCCTTTTCCTGCTTTCTTTCAACTTCCAAATCATTGCACTTGGTCTGCAGCCCTTGTATGGTTTTGCGAAGTTCTTCAATTTCTGAATAAGCAACTTCCAGATGGTCCTTGAGAATTTTATTTGTTTTGGTTGATTTGTCTAATTCTTCGGTTTTAATTTTATACAAAGTCTCTTGGCACCGGAAGTCTTTTTCCAGCTTTGCTAATTCCTTAAAAATTCTAGACAAGGAAGTTCCTTCAGTGGCAGAAGGTATTTCTTCTATCATTTTAACAATTTCTTTAAATTATCGCGAAAAAATGAAGAAATATTGAAGAAAAACTGTGTTAAATAAAATTTAGACTGAATATCGTAAATAACTTATGCAAAATATGTCAAAAGTGACTTTTAGAGAATGTATCATATTCCTCATAATACAATGGTTCCATAAATGAAATTAAATTGAAGCCACAATAAACATTACATAAATTAGTTGACTCATAATCAAATCTGATGCACATTGCTTCTTTGAGTTGGTCACAAGATGCAAGTTTATTTTGTGCTTCATCAGCAGAGCATTCAGTAGAGTACAATTTCGCCCAGTACTTAAATATAGTCGGTAATCATTATACCACTCATTTATTATGTCAATATCATCCCTCAAACAATGTTATAGCTAATTTAAGCAACTATCATAATTTCTTTATCGAATAATATATCATAATTGTAATCAAATTCCATTATACAATAAATTAAACCTGAATTTAGATTAATTTGTTTTTAACGTCAGTTTTGCTTTCACTTTATTATTAAGTCAGATAATATAATATGTATATGAGGCGATATATCTTTTGAATATATTAAAATCTATATTTATAATATATACTAATTAATAATATAATCTCTATTATCATCTTTCAACTGTTCAATAAACTCTTAAAATTTATGTCAATAAAACCGAGACGATTTCATGTAGATTTATAAGAGCAATAATCACTGCGTATATTAAACTTTACAAAAACAATATTCTGTAAAAATAACTAGGAAGTAAGCTGCCTTGGCGCAGAAACGCAATGCAATTAATTGAAGTAAAAATGTCATACTTCATACACGATCCAAATAGTTCGACGTAATATCATATTTTAACAAGGATTTTAGTAAGTTCAATCCTAAATGACTATATGTAAGTGTCCCAATGTAAAGACCATTACAATGATTAGAGCTCGATGTAATCGCATCGGAGAGCAATACACATGAGTTTAATTAGTATCCTGCACGCAACTTTGAAAAGATTTGATTAGTTATCTGATTAAAATCTTCTAACTAAAAACTTATTTTTGCTGCCTTTCTTCAGCCATAAAGTTGTCAATAACGCTTTGCATATTTTCCATCAATTCATGACGTCCAGTGGGGGAAGATAGCATTGTCGTGGTGGCCGTACGAATGGTTCTTGTTATTCTAAAATAATTATCACATAAGTCGTAAAAAGATAAACACATTAGATTATTATTTTAATTACTTCGCGCCTGTAGTTGGATCAATTTCCTCAATTACAGTTTCCGTAAATTGTGGTTCTGGGTAAAAATCATCTAGAAAAATTGCGATAAAATTAAAGATAAATTCAAAAAACAATTAAGACAAGTATTGTGATTAATCAGATGAAAGTACGATTATGATTATGTTAATTATGTGATGTATGAGTTATTAAGGTAGATACAAGAAGCTTAATGTGTGATAACATGTAACGTTTATACCATAATCGTATTTTTTAAACCTTTAAGCTGTGCTTGTTAACTATGCGACGTGCAGTTTAAATCAAAGTTTACATATATTTTTTTAATACGTAAACTCTTTTTACTTCACCTACAAAAGCCAAAACTACAACAAAAGACATACTATACTACACACTCAATCTATAACCAGTAAACCAATCAACAAGATGCCAGCGCTCCATGTAGCATCAACCTAATAATATCAAAGAACCAATGACTTCTTAATCCATACACTAATACCTAAATAAACAACGTTTTGCCCCAGAAATACAGTACAAGAGTACTTAATTGAATGTGTAATGTAATGGAGATGATCGCGCCAACGTATAAACAGCATTTCAAGTAGATAAATGCTTCCTTCTGTACAAAGCCAAATACGAGAACGAGATTTATAATTAGAATGCATTGCTGTTGGGATTAAATTCATGTACAATTGTCACGTGTATGGATTTGGGTACATAAGTTGCATACCATTGACGGATTTGGTTTGCTTCGCTTTTTGTATTTTTGGTTTTCGAGGGGGTAAGTAAGTACTTTGGATTATTTAGCTAGCAGTGCCATCACAAACATGCTTAGCGCCAGCACGATTAAGGGCGCTATTCGGATAATTGCATGCCATCTATTTCCATTATCTGACACGCACGCTTCGGTTAACAGTGAGTGCGAAAAAAGAGAAAAATAAACAACATTAGAAAATTAGAAACATTATGAAGTGGCTAGAAATAAATTGTAAATAAATCGGCTAAGAAAAACAATATTAATCTTACTATCTTAAGAACATTATTTCGAATTGGGCACGTGCAAAAGTTGCATATGGTTTATTCGAATTCATACCATTGGCTTCATCAATTGTTGACACCCTTGGGAAGAGTAGCATACAATTGATCAAGCCAACACATTAATACACAATCAATAAATTGGAAAAAGTATACATTTTAATTAAGCTCTAAGCATTCTCGTTTGTACTAACTAGATATCTATAGTCCCTCTAGTTACCTGATTCGCTGTCACTAAGCTCGGCGCCTGCCTCGTGCAGGGCGACATCCGAACCGCTAGAGCTGCCTATTGTTCGCATACTAGTCTTCTTCAGAATGCCCTTAAGGGGCGGACTAAGTCTACTATCGTTTTCTGAATCAGAGTCTATCGTGCTACTCTTAGATGCTTTCGAATCGGGTGAAATGAGCTCACCACCATGAACAACCCTCGTGGTTGTTGTAACAGTCGTGCTCGTTTCACCGCCTGTAGCCAAAACAGGAATTTTACTCTTTGTCGGAGATGGCGGTTTGCCACTTTGGGCTTGCTCCCCTTCATCCCAATTCAAAGCCAGCTTAGTAAATTCCTTCAATGGATCTTTAGAGTGTTTCTTTATCGTCTTTACTTTCCCGCCCTTAAGACTTACTGGAATTTTGCACATGATCTCTGGATCTTCAAGCAATCGCTCAAGATCTTTGTCCTTCTCATCATCAGTGCGGTTGTTTGAAGAGGCTGGGTGCTGATTGGGAACGGGGATTGCACTCTTCGCACCGAGGCTACATTGAAATGATACATTTTTGGGCTCAAGTATCGGTGACGAAGCTTCATTCTCAAGGAATTTAAAAGCTTCCTCGCTTTTTATCGCAGCTGAAATGTCGCCTCCATTCTGTTGAAGATCATTCACGACCTCCTCAGCTTTGCGAATTACTTCTCCGATTTCATTAACAGCTGCCGTTTCGACATCATTGCGACCTTTCTTTTTAATCGCATCCAAATTGATGTTCAACGAAATATGATCGTCTTTCCGACTTGGAATTAGCTCATCTTCAATAGGCAAAAAGTCGTTCCGCTCTTGATGCAGAAACGACAACGTGTCTATTACGTTTTTCTTCAGCACTTCGATGGGATCGGCGTTTGCAATAGGCCGTTCCGTCTCTAAGAGGACTTTACAAAAACAAAAATAGAAAATACTACCAAAAGAAACCACACACCGACACCAAATAATAAAAATATCAAACAAAACAGTAAAATATTACAAACGTCTGTGTCATTAATGTGCACGCAAACGAGGTGAGCATGTTAAGAAAAAATCCAAAAATCATACAAGTTATCTATTTTTGGAAGCACTAAAATCATGATGAGCGAATGTGATTCGTGTATCTTGTATCTTTTAAATTTCAAGATTAAATCACGGAAAGGATTAAGTTTCCATAGAAGCAATTTTGAATTTTGCGACTTGGAACGCTTATATACAAACAAACTCAAACGGCTAAACCATCAATACTCCGTATAAATAGAAATAAATCGACATGTACCTTCTGCTTCTGCGACGTCTGCTTCCGGTGGCGTTTGATTGAATTCGGCTGGACTTGGTGGCGGCGTATTTGCGTTGGGATCTACCTTCAACATGCTCTCATCCAACTTTTGATGAAGTTGCTCGGTGATGTCACTAATAACACACTCGTTTGGAGAACACGGTGTTTCATCATTGTGCGAATTTATCTGATTTTGCAGGACATCTTGCTCGGTAAACTCAGTTAAAATTTTTGGCAGTTCTTTTACAAGTTCGTCCTTCTGCTTGATGACACATTCACTTATTGTTTCAGTCACATCCTTTTCAGTTTCATCTAAAATTAACATTCGTTATTATTTCCTTGGTGTTAAAAAGAAGAAATATTTTACCATTCTTTTCACTTATATCTAATTCATCTTGGCTGCCAGTAAAAATCTTTAAACTTGCATCGCGCTTCAACGACGTATCTCGCGATGGTCCTAATTCGTCCTTCAAGTTATCAAACTCAGACTGTTCCAGTCTCATCTTTGCCAGGGCTTGTTCCATATCGTCAGTAACAAGTTCGACATTGCAAATGCATTTCCGGGCAATATCATCGCGCCCAATCAAATTCAGCGCTTGTTCTAGTCGGTTGCCTGTGGCCTGGTTAGCTTTTTGTCGCAACCACAATCTAAACATCACCATCGCTTGTTGAGAATTATCTTCCGGATATTCCTCTTTTATCAACTCAATGTCAGATGAAGATATCTCCAGCTCCGTTGCAAGTTTTGGCCAATCGTTGTTCAACAAATCGCAGATATCTGATAACCTAAAGTCGGCACGATGAATTGTCTCTGGCGCCACCAAAACTTTATTAAAGCTGTGATCCTTATCGATTGAAAGCAAATCCGATTGTGAATCTCTGTCCGGCAAAATATCCTTTGGCATCAACATTTTTAGTGTGCACAATGGCGTCTGATTAGGTTCGCCGCGTGCCACCTTCGGGTCGGTCATAAAGACAATTCGTCCTTCGGGCTCATCGTCCTGATCCCTTATACGCATTGTAAACGCAACACGATTTTCCCGGAACGCCTTGAAATTCAGACGTGGTTGATCACCGGAAGAAAGCACCGGAACCAAATTTCCAGCAAACTCCATGAAAATATCCTTTCCTTCAAGAACTTCAATGTCCCGACTTTTGGCGATTTCCTTAAAATGCTCTTGTTGCTCAAGCGTCTTATCTTCCTTATCATCAGTCATGCAGAACACACGTACGCGGGCTTCCAATGAACTCACGCGTTTGGCAAAGACCACAAATTTGGCCATAAAAGGTACATGTGCCGCCTGAAATTTACATCAGAATCTTAAATTCTATTAACATCGAAGAAAAATTGATGATTACGGACTTGTGTGTACAATTCGGTTGACATTCTTGCCGAATCAGCAACGTTGCGGCAGTCCATGAGCCAAAAGCGTGCAGAGACTGTAGTTGTAAATGAAACACAATCTTTGACGAAAGACAATGGGGTGGAGCCGGTGACATCCTCCCAAACGGCTTTGTTTTGTCCGCCTGCATAACAAAAGATTAATGTATGATCTTGAACGCCAAGCTGATTGTCATAATTTAAATTACATCACAACAGAGAATACAACTTAAAGAGAAGATTTAATGGAACTAAATTTACCTGATTTAGTTCCTACGCGAAGCATGTATTCGAACATAACAATTTGCAACAAGTCCATTCAACATTGATTCTCAATAAGAACAGAAGATAAGAGAAACTAACTGAAGATATAGAATCGAACCAAGGCATAATTAGTGAGTCAAGCAAAGAGAGCCAACCAACACAATTTCTATGCTTCCGATTGAATTATTCGCTTCATATTTAAATAACACGAAAGAAGCTCAATTGTGGTAATCGCCTCGCGACATCCAGTGTGATTAAACTAAGAATTAGACAAAGATTAACATTTTGAGAATACATGCGACTGGAATCGCAAACAACATTATTTATTGCGTAAAGTGATAGAAACAACGTTTGCAAACGAAACATTTAACTGAATTTTCAAACTAAATTAAACTTAACCAAGACAGGAAATATATACCTGTAATTGAACACAAAAGTCTGAGCGTGGGCGCTGAGCCAGAATATTGATTGATCATTCCTTGGGAGTGAGCCCTCGGTGCTGGCAAGCTAAGCGTAATAGCTTTGTGAAATTTCCTACGTCGTGGTTCCACCGTTACAATTGGCGAGACTGCAACACTATGGCCGAGAAGTTTGGACACCAGTTCCGGTTCAATACCTTGAGCCTAATAACATAATTCCAATATTTATTAAGCGATGACAAATTTGATATTATGAGAAATTCCTACCTGGAGCCCAACACGGATGCGTTTGGTCAAGGCATTCGGAGGGAATACTGCCTGGACCAAGGGTACTGCCGAACTGGATACTGTACCGCCGTCGGGGCCGATAACGTGTACCTCTTGCCGGACGCGAGACACGACGGCGAAGTAATGAGGGAAATCGTTGGTCAGAATACGTGTAATGCGGTTGGTGTGCAAATCATCCAACTTGCTTAATTCTATTAACCAACGTATACATTTCAATTGGGGCGATGGTAGCGCACGAATAAAAATGCAAACGCGCAATAAAATGAATAAATTACCTTCGCCTTCGAAACTCTGCTGCAAAACGTCTTGCACTGCTGTCTCATTTGCCTCCAACGTATGCTCCTTCCAGGTTTCTCCATTTTCCGAGCGCAGCACGATGATTTCGCGCTGTTTGCCACGCAGGGAAGCGAAATGCGGAACTTCGATAATCACTGGCCTGTGCCATGATACACAAACAAATTAAACAAATATTAATTAGATACAGACACGCATTGTTGGTATGGAAACAAAACGCTTTGCAATTAAACATTTGCGCATTACCCTAAGAAGTTGGCACCAACAGGTCCGAGTTCCAGAATTCGACTAGCCAATGCCTCACCCTCCATCAAGGGCGGTGGATGTGGCATCCTCTTTGGGCGAATGTACCGACATGTTATCCTGGTTGGGCTACCTGCACATCGTGGTGGTACAATAACTCGAACACCGGAATGGCGACATCCTCGCATAGCCCCGCCACGCGCATCCACCAAGAAGGACACTAGAAAACTAAGAAAGAAGAAATATGATATTAATCTGACACAGTATGTACTCAAAAACATTGATTTTAATTTGCTGATGTGCCAGACCAATGATGATACAATACAAAGCGCAAGCTATTAAAACCAATCCATGTGCCAGATTCACAATACAAAGAATTAATAAAACCTTTATCATTCTTCCAACTTCCAGAGTTTAGTTGAAGGCTCTAGCCAAACTGATGGTGCATTTTACATATGCCAATGTGTGTGTTCGAATGAATATGTGTTTTAAGTAAATTTTATTTTTAGTGCACTCGAAGCCAACATTGCGATATCGACGCGTGAAGCAGTATGAACGGTATGAGGCACAAATCAGTAAGACTATTGATAAAGTGTACGTAGATTATAACGATGGGTGTTCATGTCCAACCTAATAAACCACACAAGAATATCGCAAAAGAAAACAACACAACAAAGCTCAAAACAACAAAAGCGTATGTCGTATAGTCTGCCAGAACAATAAAAATAATTTTCTATGTTTTCCAAGCTATTATACATTAATAGACCTGTTTTCACTGGCAGGCTTTTTTAACGCGCAGTTCACATAGCGGCAAAAAGAAAGTTAATTAAAAATCAATAAAATGCATTAATCAGAAACTGAATCAAATGCAAAAAAATTTAATATCATTCCAGTTTCACGTGACGTTGTCTTTTGTTTAACATTCCGACTTACTTCCTCCAACAAGTGATTCGCCTACACATCCCAACGAGAAGAGGGAAAACAAAAGTAAGTCAATCTCGGTTATTGATAAGTCATTGGAAAATATGCGTAGCATTTAGACATTGTTACTGGAAATAGAATGGAGTGGAACCCTCATGCCATTGCATCACGATGGAAAAAAGTCCACGCGTTTCCGTTTAGTGAGTACTTTCGTAATGCATTCGATTTCTGCAAAAGTCGCGCGCTTCGTTGTTTTTGGGCTTTGATACAGTCTGTTGTAGTGTATAATTGTAAAACACGCACCAACGAAATTTATCATACATATCGTAAAATGACAATAGGTATTAATTTTAGTACGGATAAAATTAACTTGTATTATTACGATGCAACAACAAACTGTATAATACACACTGTTAGTAGTGTAAATAAATTTACTGGTGCTCGTAAAGAAATAAAACAACCAGAGTTTAGAAATCCATCCAATTTTTGGTGAAAATTAAGAAAATAAATACAATTAGTAAAATACGATAATAGTTGCAATTGTTGTTCGGTTATTTGTTTTCTGGTACCTTTCTCGGCACAACCCCATGCCAGGCTTGTAGACACCCAGACGGCACAGCGACCACTCTAGCGCAGACCACTCGTTACTGCGTAAGCAACAAACTAAACTACAGCTTCGGATTTGTAAATGTAAAACTCATAAAGATAATACTTAAAACAGCTTAAAAACCAAAATGAAATACAAAGTCAAGAGCAGCGCATTTATTGCTTTTTTGCTCCTGCTGCGTCGAGTAACAAACAACGCTTGTTGCATTCGGCTTCTGCTGTTGATGGGATGCTGCCGCCGTGCTTTATCGCAAAACGTTAAGAATTCAAAACACATGTTTCAATCGCAATAAACCGACGAAAACGGCATCGGCACGTTCAAGTATAACACGTCCCTCGCAGTCGTACTTGTATCCACTGCTAAACCGGATGTAATGTCCCATTGCAATTTTAGCGCTTGTGTTATTTTCAAGATTAATACGCAGCAATTGTTTGGAATCGCGATCAGCAAAAATAGCACCACGCGCAAAACGTAAAAGGGCCCCGAAGATTTCAAGCAATACTCACCCCACCGTGATAGGCTGGCGATTGATGTCGATATTGTCCGGTGTCTGGTAAGTAGCAGCATGATTGGCAGCCGTGTACATCTCTTTAATGTGCTGCGGTGGGATGATGTAGTCGCTATTGTACGAATGTGCTGTAAAGCATCAGATCAAATTAATCGAAAGCCTCCGGCGCGCGCATGAACAGTATTGAAAGGAATTAACCGATTAAGAGTACTCACCGACCGAGTTGCGCATGTCGTGCTTTTCGTCGTTGGTAACGTCCAATCGCATTGAATCATCCCCGAGCGACTTCATGTCGTCGACGGTCATATACTTGTACTGCTGCTGGTCGCCCATTAGATCGTCGCCTGAGGAAACAGACATTGTACTTTAAAACTGGGCGTATTGCCAGCACGCACCAGCTAATGTCACCTAATGCTACCAAACTATGTCAGCCAAATGTGTTTGCGCGAGGTAGAGATGTTTCTATGTTGTGTGTGGAGATAAGCGTTAAGATAAGGTGTCACCACGCCCAAGGAAAATCGATAATGTAATAGTGTAAATTGATTAGTATGAATTGTTTACATCGGTTTGCAACGTGGGCATCGCAATCATGGTGTGCACTGCATTTACATGATCTGCCCCAACAAGATAAGTACTTACGTGTGTAATTCATATTTCCTTGATAGTACGGCAGATAAACGTGCTGCGCATGCGTAGGTCGTCCGTAAGCCACAGGAGGCTCATCTGCACCGCCTGCATGCAACAATTACACCACCACCCTCAGGTTACCAGAGTTAAACAATATACCAAAGAAATCAGCAGGATTACTCTTAATTCAACAATCTGCCGTTTGATAACGGAGAATTAAAGCATTAGTTAAGTAAGTAAATTAAATCCGAAAGATAAGAAGCACTCCAACCACCACCAAAACTTCATCAAATCAAAAAAACAAAACCCAAGTATTTTTTCCTACCGCCTTCGTCCTCGGAGTCCGACATAAAGGTCTCCTGCATTGCTTCCGGAGCAACCACTTTGTACTTCTCCTCAATATTGACGGTTGTAGTGGTGGTAACATCAATCTCTGTAACAACCTTAAGTTCTTCCACAACGCTAATGTAGCCCAACTTGTTGGCAATTCCCAAAGCAGTATGACCATTCTAAAAAAAAATAATAAAAAAAAAAACACATAGAATTAAAATTTCAAGACTATATCCATAGATATTTAACCTACATTTGTAACCGCATTTGGATCAGCTTTATTTTTCAGCAGGAGATTAATGACCAAAACGTGTCCTTGCTGTGCTGCTTGATGAAGCGGAGTATACCCGGCTGACGTAGATGGATTGACATCGGCACCTTGCTCGATTAATACCCGCACCATGTTAACGTGTCCATGATGGCAAGCAATGTGAAGTGGTGTGTATCCTTGTTTAGTACGTGCATCTTTCTGAGCACCAGCACGTAATAGCAGTTGGGAGACAGGTACTCGATCTTCTTGTGCGCATAAATGCAACGGAGTAAGTCCATTCTACACAATAAACGCATTATTATAAAATCGATATAACACTGAGAAGTACATGGACTTCTTACTTTGGAAGAATTATTTGGATTTGCTTGATGTTCCAAGAGTAATGAAGACATATCCGAATGTCCTTCCTGGCTGCTCAAATGCAGCGGAGTGAAACCAGCCTTTGACTCGGCATCAGCAGCTGCTCCATATTCCAGCAACGTTGTCGCGATATCCATTTGATTCTTCTTGGCAGCAATGTGCAGGGGCGTGTGACCATTCTTAGCTATTGCATGTGGTGATGCGCCCTTGTCGAGCAGAAGTAATGCTACTGGCTGATGATCATAATGTGCTGCCACATGCAGTGGAGTAACACCATTCTTGCCTTGAGCGTCGGCAGGTGCGTCGCGTTGTAGCAACAATTTAGCAACCTTAAGATGACCGTACTTAGCTGCCAAGTGCAAGGGAGTAAATCCTTTCTTGGTCGTCGCGGTTAAATCAGCGCCATTGTCAAGGAGAACACTAGCGACCTTTTCGTGGGAAAATTCGGTGGCATTATAAAGTGCTTATGCAATCACACTACTTACCTCTTCCTGTCCTTCCTTCGCTGCAATGTGCAGCGGTGTATACAAATCCTTTGTTGTCGTTTGTGGTTGCGCGCCATGTTGCAAAAGAAGCATAACAATATCAACGTTGCCTAACCGGGATGCCACATGCAAGGGTGTTTGATCCTCGCGTGCCTTGGCATCTACCGCAGCATCATTTCGCAATAAGATGCGAATGATATCAGTTTGATTGGCCCTCGCCGCTAGATGCAGTGGTGTCTCACCACGGACAGTTGGAATGTCAGGGCTGGCATCGTGTTGTAACAAGTAGATAACAATATTCATACAACCCATAAAACTGGCAACGTGCAGCGGTGTGAGACCGCTTTCAGTCGTAGCGCCAATATTAGCGTTGTGTTTCAGCAGCAGCTCGACCATCTTGATGCGATTCTTTTTGCACGCAATGTGCAGCGGAGTGAAACCATTAAGCGCGCGTGCATTGGGGTCTGCACCACGTTCCAGGAGAAGTTTGGCCACACGAATGTGACCACAATGCGCGGCGACATGCAGAGCTGTCAAATAATCCACCGTTACTTCATCCACAGGCGCGCCGTGGAAAAGAAGACTACGTGCGGCATCCACGTGCTCACCCTGGGCTGCCATGTGCAACGGAGCCAACCCGTTCTTGGTCTTGGAGTGCATTGGAGCACCATTTTCCAGAAGCATGTCAACGACTTGGTCATGTCCCGACCGCGCAGCACAATGCAAGGGTGTTAATCCATCGCGTGTTTTTGCCTGAATATCTGCACCCTTCGCCACCAACAGAGAAACCATGTTCATCTTGCCCCACTTACTTGCCACGTGCAGAGGCGTAATGTTATGTTTAGCTGTGTAATTAACATCCGCTCCTTTTTCGTACAACAAGGAAGCGACCTTATCGTTGCCATAATGAGCTGCAATGTGAAGTGGAGTGAATCCACTCTTAGACGTGATATCTGGATTGTGTTCATTCTGTAAGAAATTAAACCAATCTTAATTTTAACACCTTCCACAAATCAAACAAAAATCAACACACCGTTAATAGTAATTGAGCTGCCTTGCAATCGTCCTTTTTAGCTGCAATATGGAGAGCAGGTAGCCGCACCTTGCCCCGCGTGTCGTTTTCCAGGAGAACTGCAACAACCTTATCGTGTCCCTGCTGCATGGCGACTGCCAGCGGCGTGAAACCATCCTGCCGGCACACAAGTCATGCATGAAAATTTGGTCATAAACGACCACCAATAGCAGTAGCCTGTACTCTCGCATTAAAAAGTAAAGTAGCGTGAAACTAAGTATACCTCAGTTGCCAATGTTTGGTTGCCGCCTTTCGCCAGCAGATATCTGACGACACCATCGTGGTTCTCCTGCGCCGCCATATACAATGGCGTAAAACCGTTCTGTGACTGTACGTTGATGGTGGCTCCATTTTGGATCAACAGGCGGACGACTTCTTCCTGCCCGGCTGCACAATGGCAGGTGAAAAACATAGGAATGAACTTAGTGGAACTTATGAACAATCATAAACAAAGCGTTTCAAGACTGATCAATTTGCAGTTCATTTAATGTTTGTAGAAACAGTTACTTCTCGTTAAAGAGATATTCTCGTTACATGATATTTATTTATAACTTCCAATTAGAGTACTTATAATGATTGAAGATTATTGTATTCTGTTGAACACCCTGTAAAATATTGAAAAACGCGATGAAACCAATCAGCCGATAATGCGAGCATACAAGTTAAGTCCCTAGTGGCGAGGCACACAATAGAAAGGTGCGGGCCGTGCGGACGTCCCAATTCGTACAACAATAAATGCTCGTGTTTTATTTCCGCTCCAATAATCAACGCGACAGTAAATTCACTGGACGTGCACTCTACCTGCCGACGGCAACATCAGGTACATACTCATGCCCCAACAACTTAACTGCGCGCGATGATAATCCAAATCAAAGCGATCAAAATTGGAATTTTAACGAGTACACCAAATGGAGCCAGTATGCAACAACATAGCCAAATAAGCCACTTGGTCCTAACGTGAATAAAATGGGTTGTGCGTACGGTGCATTGCAGCACTGCATAACGATGACACGAGATGAAAACCAGATTTTTAATTACCCAATGACGCAATGTGAAGAGCCGTATTTCCTTTCTTGGTGGCAGCGTCCACGATCGCACTTCGCTTGAGCAACTCCTGCACGACGTCGACGTGGCCATCTTTAGCAGCGAGATGCAGCGCGTTGAGTCCATTCTAACCATTGAAAAAAGAAGTGATTAAAGCAACGCAGAAGAAAATCACAAAAACAGATAAGCGGAGAATGGTAGAGAACGGTAGAGTAGGATTGATGCGTGATAAATCAATCTTACATTCAGATAAACCTGTCAATAACTTACAGAATTCGAGGTGTTTATGTCTCGTATTGTTCCGCTATCCAAGTATTCCTGTATTTTATCCAGCTGGCCAGCCCTGGCTGCCTTAAGGAAAGCTGTGTTTGGATCCTGCTGCAAAAAGCAAATAGTTTTAGTCTAAGAATTAATTATCATAATCACTAGAACCGTAAATCAAACGTAAAACTATGAAGGCATAACAAGCCGTGATTCCTCAATATACAACTCGCACATATCAACATCATAATACCTAATAAATCGCATTAAGATAAGGCTGTAGTTAATATATTAGTTGGGCGTTTAAAAATATATTACTACTCTGTTGCTTTGTAGTAACGCGTGCGTGGGTGCGGAAATTGATATGAACGTGGCGCGGACTCCCAGAACATAAAATACAATTCATTGAATTACTTCAGACAGCAACTCATTCAAGACAGTTTGGGCACTGATAAGTGCGTGGTTGGGAACAATTGGACGCGTGATTTGTGATGACACCGCACAATTGGCCATTTTGTAGCCATCCCTGAATGACAAAGTTACTGATCAAAGTGACACAGGCATTCATTGAAATGTTCATTCAGATAAACATATTCAGATGTAGATGTAAATAAGAAATATTCTCAATGCAATTCCTCGTTAAATAGTTGCCAATGAAACCATAAAATGTGTAACCTCCACGGTGGAAGATTTGGGTGACCGTAAATGTGCAATGCCCGAAATGCCAGTCTATCTTATATATGTCAATAATATTTAAACACTTTGCTTCAGCGCACAAAAGCAAGATTATCGCTTCTTCTTTAGATTTCAGAAATAAAGCAGGCAAATCCAGCACTGCACTTTTCTGTACCCTTTTCTTGGATGACTATGAATATAAATGAAGAGTGCAGTCGCTGCAAAACTGTTGGTCCTCCAACGCTGTTCACGTTGAAGACTGCTGTGACATGCTAAGACGATCGCAAGATCATTATTATTCATAGCTTTCTTTAGTGAGAGCTTTCAGTGCTTCAAAAACAAGCTCGTAGTGCAGCTTCGCTGCCGCCGCATAATTATGATTCTTGTTAAGTGTAGTTCCTTCCGTCTTTTCACCAAATAGAGGTCGACTATCTTTTATCATAATTGCAAAAAGTAAACACCTCGACCAGTATATTAAACGTTTATTTTCAAAAGTATTTTAAGAATCATGAATGAAATATAAAGGAATATCACGAATATTTCTTTTGGTATAATATTTGAGAGCTTTTGTAAGCCCTCGAAAGCTCTCTAGTTGAATAAAATTATTCCAACATTCCATCTCGACAACGACAAACGTCCCGATATTGAAGATAAAATTTGACATTTCCAATCCAATCCAATTTAAAATGACGAAGAGTTACAACTTGATAAATAAGTCAACGATTTATCCCGCTTTTGAATTTTCCCCTCAAAGACCAATTCAGCTTAATATATTTAGTTACACGCTTCCCGGGGAAGAGCGTGTCAAATCGATCCACGCCCGGCTTGGTATCTCCCGTCCTGACCTGTCATGTGCGTGCTGCCATTGCTGCCGCCGCCGGCCGCCGCCTTTTCGGGCTGTAGCTGCGACGCGTACACACGCTAACCCACTTTCCGTAGCCTACATTCACCCAGGGCCGCCTCAGATACATCCATACTGCGTTGCTACCTCCGACCTACCCCATCCTCGTATACCACACTCGACAATATGAGCTAGCCCAATCTTTTCTCCTTTTCTTCCGTCCACCGTGCAATTTCCCTCTCATCTTTGCAGCTTCCTTTGCGCGTTCTAGATTCCGTAATGCAGTGAAACGCAGGACCAACACATACTACTACTATAAACGGTTAACCTACTTCCGAAAGTTTCGGCAGTATTGAGGAGTAATATCCAGCGTAACATGTCCGCATGCCACAACGGACAAAGCAATCTCCACCCTTGTGGATTTGTAGTGCGAGAGGATTTCAATAAAAGTGCAGAATGTAAGAGATAGTCTGCTATCAAGCTTAAAGCATAGATTTCACGGATATGAGAACATGTTGGATGAGTCGATATCGGGAACAAATTTGATTCCTGACTACAACATCCCTGATTATCCCTAGCATGGATAGATGATAAGGGCGTAATTATATATATATAGCAAAAATAGAAAGAGTAACATGCCAGCAATATAAACATCAATATTGTTGTGGCAATATTTGTTACACGTTCAACAGACTGCACGAATGCCAGTCACGTGTCGTCGCACATGAGTCGTTTCGGCCGAAAAACTTCCCGTTCAATAACAAGTGCTAATACTACACAAAAAAATTAAATAGAGCACCGTAAGGACCCCAAGAAAAGAATGAAATTAACGTCATATCTATTATTCTGCTCTCAACTCCCTTAAAAACTTCCATTCTAAAAGCACTATTTCTAAATTGTAACTACGAATTTCATACAAACGCACGTTTGTCATCCCTAAGACCAATTTTACTATACCACCTTGCACGTTCCAAACGTTCACAAGTGACCAAGTTTCATAGTTGTCTGCTTGTTATTCCTACTGGGTCACTGTTACTATGTCCACTCATGGCCCAAACAGCAATGAAACGAATTATATTGAAATGCTCACTGCCGCATGCGCCAATAAATAATTATGTTGAATGAACATGCCGATGATGGTGAGCAGTTTAGGGCCCGAAAGTGCACACAACGAATATTACCTTGACCTAAATTAAATCAGCGCTGGTATGCCCTATTATTATTGATGCTTATTAGCAAACGGCACAAATGTATTGTGTTTCCATATCTCACAGTGAACCAACCACTACTGCAACGAGCTAGTACGAATATTCGATGTAGCTACAAGAATAAAATGCATTACATTATAGAAAAGCAAATTATTGAGAATCACATTAACAGGACTTTAAAGTGTAGTGAACATGCTTGCTATTGAGTATGTTTTTATTCGTCTAGAGACAATTTTAATTTCCACTTTGTGCACTGCAGGCAAAGGTCTAATTATCTCAGGGAACTTGAATTTGCTGGAGATGCAATCGTAAATTAGATTTAGAAGTATGCTTATTATACCATACATAAAGAATGGATCGAGATATCTAGAGGAACGCCTTGACCGCGACTCCATGAGTCTATGGCGAGGCGATAAGTACATCGCGACCAGTGTTTACTTAGATAATTATTTCGTAATAAACATTCATCTCTCGCGAGAAGCAAGATTTCAGTAAATTGGTTTCAAAAATAGTTGTGAGCACATATTGCAGTAGGTAATTCCACAAGCAGAGTAGAAATAGTTTTAACCACAAACTACAAATAAAAAATTAAATTGAACCTAAAACAAAAACGTGTTTTGCTTTTTACTTCCGTATTTATTAAACGCATTTCAAATAGGAATACCATAGGAAGGACAACAAAAACTCCAAATATTTTATCAACTTGCTTTATTGCCACATGTATTTTTAACTCCATATAAAGTTAACGTTTCTTTTGAAGTAGCAGCAATTAGATGCACTAGAAATGTCATGTAATGTTGGTGGTACTACATCTACTTGTTTCAGCAGCTCCTTCAAATGCAATCCAAGTCACTAAAATGCTGACTATACCAATTGGTGCTAGCGAGATAAATTAGTGCACTTGTGCATCAACATGACACACACATGTGCGCGGCGGTACAGTTGCAATGATGACGTACTTCCAGTCCGTCAGATGTGGAAAATATTGTAAACTTTTTTCTATTTTTAGATTCGTAATTATAATTTCGATTTGCATTCCTGCTTTCGTGCGGTGAGAAATGCATGAAAATCAAGATTAGAAGATTAAAGGTCGAGTGAAAACTAAAATGAAAACGCATATCCCCTTATGTTCCTCCCATTTTTCTTCAACCGATGGATAGCCTTTAACCTTTACAAGAACATATTTTGTTCACAAGATTTGTTGCAACTATTTGTTGTTGAAGTACAATTGGAGCAGTAGGGCCTGTCGCTAACTCTACGAAACGACACCGAACAAGCCTAAATTAGAAGACGAACTGACATTTGCATACTAGCGCCACCAAACGGTTTGTATTGTTCATTTGTTTCTTCGATTGATATTATCGCACTTAGCATATGATTTGAAATTGTCACTTACTATCAACCAACCAACCAATGCGAAAATGTTAATTTTATCAAGTGAACGGCCCAACGAACAACCCATGTAATGCAAATTCCTACATAGATTTTAACAATAGCAACCAGACTAAAATATCACATTTGCACCTCCTGTATGAACTGAATTCTTTCAATACACATCTATTAAACGCCATTTTATTACTTTACTCATTATCTGCACATAACCATAATACAACATTTAATACTAATAATATTAAGCACAAACTACCATACATGAAATTCGGCTTTTAAATTCCAAGCAAGTCATAAATTAACTCCATAATGTTCTCATGTTAGTATGAGTTTAGGGTGCAAATTAATTAAAGCCCAAGGGTGTCGTAAGCACCGGTGTGTATGCTCCGTATGCTCACCCCGACAGAAGGTCCTAAATTAGAAGGTAGAAAAACATCTGCTTACGAAAAGACTCAAATCAGGATTAAGTGAGATACGTTCGTTGGCATTTTTAATGCGTATAGAGGAAAAATGCCTTAGATAAATAAAATGTAATCGCATGAAGTAATCGACAAAAAGAAAACAATACTAATTTAGATTACATGTGAGTAATTAACTTAAATTTAGATTAAAAGTCATACTGTAACAAACTGGTGAATCACGTGTGTTATGTTTTATTAGCAAATAAAAAAACAATAGACGCCAACTTCAGTGAATATGAAAACCATCTGGATAACAAAACATCGCACAAAAACTTATTCCTAGCGCATCTGCCATACATACTTCCATGTGACTATTCCAGTTCTCTGATGACCCTTTTCCTTCCACACTTCCACGAATTCAAATATAGTTTGCGAGCATACTTTGCATTAATATACATTCGCATTTGTACATGTATGCGCTTGCTCGACGCATTTAGTGCGCAACCTTTTTCAACTCAATGCCATAACTCAACCACATACAACCACACAAGGTAGGTGCGTATGCTATGCTCGGTGGTACTCGCACTGGGTAGTCATAATTGAACTTGCTCCCACTGGAGGTTAGTGCATCATGCACATCGGCGCTATTTGTATACCGTAGGCGTGAAGGCAAATAGAGTACGTGCCAGTGTTGTTTCGCGGTTTCTCACGCGGGCCGTTCCTTTTTCTGTCATCTTTCCGCTCATGTAACTGATGTGCTGAATACACGAAATGTTTTAAGTAATTAAATCTATCCATTACACCGCACGACATCGCGCGAAGCGTGATGCTATGCGAGTTTATGAAAATGATTCCTTAGAAATTACGCGCGAGATAACAATGTTGAAAAGCAACTAACTTATAAAAACGAGAAAAAGACCTTACTCAGAGTAGTAGTTAATTCGAAATTTGTTAATGTACACTTTAAACTACTAATCGTACGAACGTTAAATTTTGCGTGTTCATGTGGAGTTTAATATGCAGATTTATGCAAAAAGACATCTGTAAATACATTTTTATTTAAGTTTTTTCACAGATGTCTTGTTAAAGTGCTTTGCTCTATCTACGAAATTACCGAATAGCCAGCTAAACAAAATGGTATCACATTGTACTTAATTCTAACCGAAATAATTTATTCCAATATCTAGTTGAATTTTAAAAAATCATGCCACGTCACATTACATCGTCCAATTGCACACTTAGTGTATTGAAGAAATTAAGATCAATAAATAACCAAATTAGACATGCATATAATGCAAACATATGTTTAAACCCTTGAAAACCCATGAACATTTATTTCCTTCACGTGGCAATTGCAGACTGTATCATAAAAACCTACACAATATCCTTATCAATAAAATATCGAGTTTGCAAAGAAATTATGAATCATCTCATCTCATTCCAGTTACAACTGTAATAAAACGCTTCGCAAGGATTCTACAACTTTCATTGTTTATTCCAATACGCGTACGTTGTGCCCAGAATCAACTCAATTCTCGAATGTACAAAGCCAGATCGTTATTTGCAAATCGCACAAGCACTTGCGCAGAATCAACAAATTACGAATGTGTATTGTGTCTAGCATTATATTGTAACGACCCTGTTTCTGGACGCGATGACCACGCAATGGAATGAAATAATCGTATGATGTCACCCGCTTCTATTTTTTAGCCGACAATGCTAATCTGTAAAGTAATAAAGTCAGGATGACATATATTGTACTAGTTATAATAATGAATATGAACATAGAGAAAATTGATAGTAAGTTAGGAGAGAGTACAAAATACGTAAGTAAATAAAATGGTAAACTTGTCAAGTTGAATGAATGAAGCTTGGAAACATAGAGGTCACTATGGTGCTCCTGTTTAAAGTTTAAATGACGAATATTTGTTCGGTTTGGTCATCAATATTTTTACCGGTGCGGAAATTACGATGTTTGAAAACCGTGGCTTTGATTTTCCTGTGGAAATATCGTTTCTCCGTTTGTTTTGGCAAGATTATTTTTAGTGTAAAGTACAATGCAGCACAATTTCAGTCACAATTTTAGTTATGTTGAAGAAGACAATGTTGCAATATAATGTTAACGACCTTTCTAGAATAAGGCCATGTTAAGTAATAAATTAAGAATAAATGTACAATCATTTCTTAATAATAAGTTATGATATGCATAATAAAATTCCATCTTCTGCTACAGCCATAGGTATTATTCAATTCTACTAAACATTCAAAATTCAATTTTGCACGAAACAAACTTGGTTCAACTGATAACAGAATCAAATTAATGTTTTCTTGAAACAAAATCAATATGTCATTTGCCTTTTTTACATTAGAATTAAATTTGTCTTAGACATAAATGTGTAACTTTAAATCATCCTATACAAAATTATTTCGATTGAAGTAGAGCATTGAACATTATTGACATCAATACCATTCGGCATTGCTATAAATTGTAGGCAATTAGAAAGCAGAGTTGATGTGTTAATTAAATTTCACTAAAGTTGTCTATTTTGTATGAGTCGTAGACATAAATTTCCATTAAATTTTGCTCGAAAATATGAATTGAAATGCGAATAAAATGTAAGCACACTTGTAGAATAGTGTAATTACCTTGAAATTAATTAAATTCATACAATAACCATTACGTTTGCTGAACAAATTATAACCAATACCAACCGTATCTTGAATGTGTCATATGTTGTCTGCGCTGGTTGAGGATGATGTCATGTTTGTAGTGGCAGGACAAGTCCACAAGCTATAAATACGCAAATAAATTACACATTTATGTAATTCTTTTTATTTCCCCTCTCGTGCTTGCCAGATACGCAGCGCCGTGTTTATTCGCATGACATTGCGAGCGAGCACGATGACGAGAGACGGGAAAGTGTGCAAAAAATGAAAGTGAAATCAATCCAAACAGCACATTTTCATAACAAAAAAAAAAAACGGAAACCAATAAATATATAATACTACTATATCGTAGGTAAACTATGGTACTTAAATTTCTTCCGTTTTTTTTTTTTTATTTACATTCGAAAAGAAAACTCTTAACGTCAATTTTTATGAAGCCACAACCAAAAACAATAGCAGTGTGATTATTCAACTATTGCCATAATTGTTGATAACTATCCGAAAACCTCAGAGATGTTCAAGTCTACGCCAAAAACAATGTTTGGGAAATTATTAACCAAGGCACACAACCAAATTGAGATTTCAATATCGCCCATAATTGTCATATTGACGATCACAGAACAGGACTCTGAGGATTATATACAATAATATATATTCCCACAGAATTCAGTCCCAATTACTTATCCATTTACAAGCATGGTTGCAGTACGTTCCCAAAATAATAATTGTCATATTGATACATTATCTTCCAACAAAACCCATTTGTAAAAATAAGCACTTATTGAGCACTTTTTGTCCGTTTTTGAAAAAATAAAACGCAAATTTTTGCACTTAAAAGAGCGGTTTAGCGCATCGAAACATAAATTATATCTTTTAAGAGAGCAGGACATTCAACAATTAATGGAACTGCCCATCATTACACTGCCCTAAATATGGACTTTAAAGTAACGACCAACGCGTTTAAATTAGTTACATTGAGGATACGTTTCATTAACTTTATAATCCATATTTAAGGTTAGACATAAATGTATGCCACACGCAAACTGAAAGAAAACAATCAGAAATTGCATGAAACTAAAGTTCACGTTGTTGCCTAATGCTACCCCATAATATTCCCACAAGAAAATCATTCGGAAACATAACACGAATACCCCTAAGGAAATAAACTAAAACTTTTTATATAAATAGAACAATAAGTAGAAATCGTCCAAATCGCAACACGCAGCAAATATGTTTTTAAATGAAATATATTAATGAGTCACCTCCTATATTTGTATCAAGAGAAGGTTTTATGTATGTTATCCTTATAGATATTGCCCAATAAATCAAATCTGAATGCAATGTTTATGTAACTTTTTACGCTTTTTATCTTTTATATGTACCACATACACCAGAGAAATGTTGTTTACTTTCTGAGCGCAATTTTGCTCAGCTTGAAAATACCATCGCTTCCTGTGTTTAACGCTAGCCTAAATGCGCCCATTTCGCCTCAATTATAGCACTTACATTAAACGCACGAAACCTCCAAGCGCATCTATTTACTATCCCCCCATCCAAGATGGATCACATCAAACAGTGTGTGTAGACATTGCTACACAAATAAAGCCGAAAATAAAATGCACACAATGGTTCGAAATCAATGTGGATGGATAACCACATTTCGAGGATTCCACCGACAATTTGATTACAGTCCGCTCAGTCAGTCTGTTGCTAAATGAGTTGGTAATGAATAGATGCAGACCTACGTATTACGTTCGCAAAAATTATAAAGGCGTATAGTTAGTAATATTAAGTGAATTTTGCGGTTTGGTCAGGTATTTTCCGCAATTATTGTTACGTATTTCCATGTCGGCTTGGTGTAGAATTATCAAGGTTCATGTACTAACTATACCTTTGCGCTATTGCAATAAATCGTATTGCTAATAAATCCCTCAAGTACAAGTAGCTTCATTTGTGGATTGTGATACTGGAAGGAATGCCTTCCTGCTAATAGAATGAAGTTTTGGAGATTGGAAGCCCAAGATGTTTGATGAATATCAAAATTCCATTACAATAGATGTAAATTATAACAATTATTATGTGACAATAAAGCATCAAGACTAATTCGTTTCTTTCTAATGAGGCACCGCCAACTAAAATTTGAAGACCTCATCCTGATAAAACTACACAATGGACCTGACCACTACTGAAATATAAAACGAAATAATGTCTTTTCTACACCATAATTCATCTGGAACTCAACTCAAAAAACGCAGTATCTAATTGGCAAGCCTCGTATGTCTGGAGCCGACACTAAGTATGCGGGCTTAAATTGCGTCACGCACTTAGTTTAATAAATAATTTACTACATGAAGATACTTCCCAGCGACATAATGATGTCAATCGGCAGATGTGAATGATGAGCACCATGCGAATATCGAAAGATGTTGCTGCTTGGCAGTTATAAAAAGATGAACGAGATATTTATAACTCAGTATGAGCTTGCTTTCATTTAGGTTATTTTATACTCATCTCTGCTGGTTACAGCAAGCAGTTTCTGCGGTGCTGCAGAAAATTAGCTCAACTGCTTAGAATGAATGACTAAGCCATCAAAACAAAACTCGAAACCGACTAAGCACTAAACGCTAATATTTATAAGTCAAATAAATGATACACAAATAATGTGATGATAAACAGTGCGATAAACTTTGAATATATTGCTTGCAAAAATTAGCACGAGTGATTAATTACTAATTGCATGTAAACACATCTTAGCATTTGAGTTATTTTAATTAAATGAAATATTGAGTAATGTCTTAATTGAGTTTACATCTAGTTGGATGTGAATTCAATTCACAGAAATTATTCAGTGTTTTAGTTAAAAAGAAAATCGCAGCCCTTATTTATTGCATAAAAGTACACAATCATATTTGTTGTTAACTTCAGTTACACTATTGCTGATAAAATAAATTATACGCATTCCCAGATAAACAAAGAAACAATATTCGTATCCAATTCGTCTACTTTCCTTTTAGGTTTCCAGTATTTTGTTATTATATTAAAACCAAAATTATTAGTTCTTGTTATCTCATCTTGGAAACATCAAAGCAACAAGGGGAATCTAGGCAATTTGACTGTTATTTTAATGCCGTTCTAAGGAAATTGTGTTCGTCTCCTTTTAGGTTTAAAATTGCCTCAACTTCACATTGCATTACTTCTTCTCACATCAAGAAACGCAAATTCATAAACTCCTTCATACTATTTCGGCAAATCTTACTTCCTACCAAAAAAACACGCGTAATTCCTAGCAATATCCAAGCAATAAATTAAATCACGTTCATTATGTTGATAAAATTTCACTATAACACTTACTTTTTGTCACTTGGTATAACGTTTTCGGAATGTTGCCTTTTTCAGTATGACCTAAATCACACTAAATCACATTCTTCAAGTATACACTCCAACCAAAACTCTTGAAACATTTGTAAGCGTCACAGGCAATTACAAATTACTTTTATTACTCCATTGCTTGTTAACCGTGCAGATTGATTGCACGATAACTATACTGCGTTCACATTAATAACACATAAACAAATCACGCAATTCGACAATTTTAACACTTTTCACTTATATGTGTTGAAGGAAACAATAAAACTTACTCAGGCCACGCAGCATAAAGGTAAAACGCTAATTTAGAAATGTCAATGTTACCAACCAAAAAATCCACAGTCACATCGTGGGTTATTGCCACGACAGAGGATGTAGTCAGAAGCGGCATTTCAGATTGTTTCAAATGTTAAAATGTTGGCTCGTCCTTCACAGCTGGCCGATTCTTCAGCAGGAACAACTACACTAATAGTAGTTGCTCATTGTGGGATGAAGGCGTTTTGTTTCCAAGTTAAAAAAATTAAAAGAACAAAATACGAATCCATTTATAGATGGGAATGGTAATATATGAAGCGAATTCAAACGAGTATTGATTTAGACTATGAATACAAATGTTTTGCAATTAGTCATCTGCGTCGAAATGTGCCGCAAATCTCGATAGATTGTAATTGACGTTGAAATTAACTGTAATTGATCTCTTTATAATCAGCTGTGTGTTAGGGTATTACCTGCATCGCCATGCACACATGAAGATGTGGTTTTACGAAGATTAACCACAGTTGTAAATTCCCACTGAATAATTCAAAAATGCACGTGAATTACGTAACATAATTCTGTTCTCTGCAGTCGAATGACCAACTTCTGCTCTATGTAAAACACATTGATCCATTTGAGTTGCATAAATATTGTGATAGGAATGATATGAGCACTAACCATTGATACAAAATAAATATAAACAACTCCTTAACAAATTTATCCTTTTGGTGAAAATTACAATTTATATGATGTTCATAAAGAATTTTCAACTTCCATATTCAAATTTAACAACAAAAAACATAACAAGTGCAATAGAAAAAAAAAAGACCTATACCCAAAAAGAAGCTGGTTATTCTGCTGTGACAAAATTGACTTTCACGTAGGATTTGAAGAAATACTGATTGGTAATTGTGTTCATTTCTTTCGAACTTTCGGTTAAGTTCATAGGCATAATTTTATGAGTTATCCAAGTTATTACTTTCTTCAGATACTTATTATATCCACAAAACATCTTCCGAGTAATACTTTATTTTCAACCCAATAAATTATTAAATTCATTGAATAAATGCCTAATAATAGCAATGGCAAGTGACCCTTATTAAGTCAGTAAATGGTAAAAAAACACAAATTAATACATTTTAAATCCTGCATATTTTCATACGGTTTTTTTTTCCAATAGTGTTTGTACCATTGGAATGAGTATTGCCTCATTTTCAACTTTTACATAGAATGTGAAGTTATGCCGCTTTTTGTTGCACAGTCTAATCATTTAAAGTACCGCTTGAATGTGCAGGCATAATTTTATAAACTTTCCATGTTTCCACTTTGTTGTAGATGTTTACTTTAGCTAAAAAATGCAATAAATTATTGCAATAAATAATTTCCCTGACTTTGAGACCAATGTCAGTTTATGTCGGCTTGTTAACAATGATGCATTTAATGAATCAACTGCTAAATAATAAGAGCAATTGGCAAATTTCAAGAAAATTACCAACATTTAATCAATTTCGCATAACTCCCAAAGAGAAAATTAAGAATTGTTGTCAATTCTTTGTTCTTCAGCACAACCGCACATAAGAAACACCGCAGTAAAGAATGAAAACAACTGTTATTGTAGCCAACTATGAAAATAACTGTGGCAGCCGTAAATGTTCCACATAATTTGCGCACATTGCAGTTTTCGATGAATGTCGTTGGTGTTAGCACCCGCCTGGTGCAGCGCAATATTAATAAAACGCATACACCTACATACATGTAACCAATAAAATATTTAAATTCTCATCACACTCTCTACAGTGATGAACAACAATTGCGAATTTCTACAATTATGACATATTTAACTTCACTTATGCCATTGCACTGCGGGCTTTTACAATTTTAATTAGTCAACAAATGGTGACCTCAGCAATAACAACCGTATAATATTGTTCCATACCTGTTTGTTCTGCCTGGGCAGTGTTTCCATGTTAGTCCCATTGACGACCGGCGCCTTTTCCTGCGCGACACCCCCGTTGGCGGCATTGCCGTTGCCGAGCGCCATGGCCGGCGGCGTCTGGACCGCGGACGAGCGCAATCAAGGAAAACTAGCGGAACTCCCGACTAGAGCGACGGCAAAAATACAATTACACCGACGACGAGGATGGTGTTGACGATGATGCCCAACAAGCTACAGACGTTGCCCGCCAACAATCAATGATCATCGCGCTCCTGTGCGTGCTGCGTATCCTTGAGAACTCGCGAGCAGCAACAAACACCCAGTCGTTTAACGATGCTCGCACTTTTCGCTGCTCTGCCAATTGCAATCTATATAAGCAAGTTGAGTGCGGGTCGAGCTCGCGTGCCTGATAGGGTAAAAATATCGGTTGCGTAGCATGCGCCGCAGATGACCACACACGGGCGATTTAGCCGAATAACTAATTTTACGACGAATGGATGTCAAAGAACCGGTACGGTTAGGACGCGACCGACTTTCGTTTCGTCTTTTTTCAGTGCACACAGGACAGGCACTGATCTACACACTGCGCGCGCATGCGTAGTTAATATCGCATAAATTAATTTTTACTGATGCGAGAACTTGCGCAGTAAGTGACATCTTTTGAGAAAAAGTAAAAAACCATAAATAAATCCTACAGTTTACAACAAAAACAAAGGTTTGAAAACTTTTAGTTGCATCAAATTTAATTTTAAGAGTGAACTAAGCAAATAACTATTATTTACGTATCATTCAATAGATTATTATAAAATAGTATTTTAGGATGCATTAATAGTATGTTTTATATATCAAACACAATTATACATTTCATCAAAACACACAATAATCATAAATTAAATGCATCAATTAAAATAGAACCACGACTACATATTACTTTAAATATATTACAATTAGAATCAAACCATCATAATTTATCGCCCAGAAAAATCCAATTCACGGTATAAAATTAGATAGTAATTTAATCTTTAGAACATATTGATAGTTTATTAAATTATATAATGCTCAATTTTCTTTGAATTATTCAACAATAAATATGATCTAATCCAGTTTTATTGTGTATTTAGTTTTGTTGCAGAATAAATTGGCTTCGCTTGTTAATCAAAGGGCATCAGCAATTGTTGTTGATGATGCACACGAAATGACTCTTGTTTTCGATTCAGTGTAATCACCAATTCGCGAAAAGTCCGAACCACGACAGTAAACAAAACGGACAAAAGGCGCACGACTCATCAAATTAGATTAGCGCGTGAGACTAGGATATCATACAGCTAGGACAGAAAACGGAAGTGGAGTTAGCAATTTAACAATGCACCACGACTGTAATTTGCCGCGTTTTCCATTCGTTATATAATAATTAACTGGAAACGCAAAACGCAATCGACTAGAATGACCAGAGTCAGGGTTACGGCCGGGATGGTATAAATTAATTTACAAGCAATTGGGTGACATCAGTTGCATTGAGCGCATCTTACCATAAAGTAAATTACTTTATCTAATAATACAAAAATAACATAATGTTGAAAGTTATTTGTGTTTTGGTTGTGGTCGTTTTAGCATGCCATCAACTAGAAGCAGTAAGTATTGCCAAGAAATTAATTATTTTATATATTAATTAATTAAATAATTTTAAGTTCCCGCAAAGAAAATCCATCACCGAGATGTCACATGCTGAGCTAATGCACAGCTTTGAACAGTTCATCCACGACGATCGGGAAGCAGCGGAAATTCGTCAGTTGTATGAAAAGGAAATTGCTAGCCACCGATTTAAGAGGCAAGCTGAAGAAGGAATGGATGATATGGATGATCCTAATGTACAACAAGCTGGTCAAGAAGGATTTATTGATCGCGCTGCCAAGTTTGTTCTTGAGTTAGTGCAGAGGTTTCTTAAGTGGATTAATACGGAATAGTATTAAGAACGCAATCATTGGCGTGATAACTGGATAATTGTTGTTTTATTCTGAGATACTTTGTAAATATTTGATGAATTTTGAATGTAATATAATAAAAATTAAAAACACTATATTTGACTGAATTTATTTTTAATATATTTATAATTCTGCATATATTTACTGAATTCTATTAAATTTTGAGAATCTTCCTCAGTGTATACACTAAGTTCTTAAATTACACTTCAAGGTTTGCATAGACGACTACCAAATATAATTTTGAAACCTTAAAAAGGCCTATGACACAAGCGAGATTTCATTCTTCTAACACACTAGAATATGTTAGCTAGTATGATAGACAGGTATCATTAAAAGCAACATATATTTATTTATAGTGATTAATTTTCAACGTTCATCAATTCACTAAGAAATCTACTAACCAGCACATTAATTGCCAACATAAATCATTAGTCATCCCACAAATAAATCTTTTTACATTAACTAGCACTTTTTTAATTGCATTCATCCAACTGTAACAAACTAGTTTACCAATTATAAGTGAATTAATTAAGTCATACGCAAATGAAATATGCGATGTTTGCAATCCAAGAGTTTTTCAATAGGATATTATGTCCTGTTTATAATATAATCAAATTATAGTATTTGTATTTCAAGGAAAATGAAAAAAATAAGTTGTTTTTATATGACAACCTAATAACAAAATAGTCAGAATTACCAATATTTGTAAAAGTAAGTATTGTTTATCCTCAACAATTGCCCTGCCAGTATTATAACAATATCTACATATGTGCAATAGCTTCGAGGTGAATAATAGTTATTGCTAATTCGGAGGAGACCAGCAACAATCGACAACTTTACCTCCCAACTCGCGGAATATAAATTGCACGAATGCATAGTAACCTTGCTCATTACTTGTTTATCCATGATCAGGTACGTTTGCCACGTGTATTAAGTTTACCTATTGCAATAGAACGTAGTTTATTTTAATAATATTATCCAGGAATAAAGTAAATTGATGCACCACTTGCTATCAGTAATTTCAAGAAGAGGCAAAATGAGATTTGCTGTGTTGGTGCTAATGCAAATCCTAGTGGTTGTTAAAGTATACGGAGATTGTAATAGACCAGAAGAAATTGTGAAGTACGAAGAAGAATGTTTCCAAGAACATGCGGGTTTTATTGAGAAAGTCTCCCAGAAAGCAACGAGCTTTTTTGAATCTGCGAAGAAGCGACTAGGAATAACAACTGAAATAACTGCTGATGATCAAAAACCGAAGAAGGTTGGTTGCTTGGACTTAAATTCCAGAAGTGATATTAATTTGTTTTTTGTTGCAGTGTGATTATTATCAATGCATTTTAATGAAAATGCATGTCACTGACCCACATAATCTTCCAGATTTTAATACATTCAAGAACAAATACGAAGCCGCTTATGAAGATGTAGATGAAATCAAAGAATGTTTTGCAATGGCTGCCAATATTGAACGTAAGTCGCAATAGGAACATATTGTAACCCTAATAATGCTTTCTTTTCTTAGAAATGCTAAACTCCCAAGAAAGTACAGTCGACGCCATTGAGCATGATGGACGTAAAACCATTAAACAAGGTACTTACGAAATACTTCTTCACCTAAACCCAAAAAATTATACAAATGTGACCATACAATTATCTAAGATACGTCGCAAAACAATAATTAAATTAGCATATCGCTCATTATTTAATATGTAATTTGACCTCTCTACCTCCTTTACATCAAGCTACATTAATGTCATAAAATATGCGCATTGCAGCACGTGACACAATGAACGAAATCCTCTGCGAAGTAAACTTGCATGTAGTCCGATGCTTAAGCAAGATAACACACAAGGATAACAAGGTAAACAACTTGAATAATCGCATAAAATAAGAAGATTGTTTATTTTTTCCTCTATTGCAGTGTCCACTGTTCGCATTTCCTTGAAATCTTTCAAATATGAAGGTAAGTGTCACCGGCAATTATTGCATAAGTTTGTAAATGTAACATTTTTTAAATGTATTTATTACCATTAAGAATAAAAAGATGTATTTGTGTTCTTCGGTTTATTACGAATTAATAGTAACAAAATATTAATTTAAGATGGTGAATCCTGAACGACAGTTGTTGCATCATGAACCCAAAGATATACTCGTGATTCATATCCCGTCCACTTAAACCGCTTTCATGTTTACTGTAAACCAAATTAATATTACAATCCATGTCAAGAAAATATTTATAGCAAGACTACAAAAGCAAGCAAATGCATGCAAGCTCTATATGATGTGCAAATACATCTGCCTAAAAACTAAATATGGACATGCAAGGCTATTCGCTTTTCATTTCTATGTAAAATTATTTACTTTATGTTAGTGGTTTGTAATTGAAATTTGTTAATAGCATAAAATTGTAGCGCTACTGTTATTATGTAAGCAGTGTAGTAAACTATATTTAATAAAATCATAGAAATATACCTATGAGATAGGAATATTAGATGTCGCCCATTTACTTCTGCAAATGATATTAAAAATAATGATAACCTTAACCACACAATACAAGATCTTGTCACTTGTTTATTCTTAATCAATGCCATAAACACTAGGTTTAGGAGACTTATATACTTATTTCCACAAGCAACACATACAAGTTTTCAAATCAAGAAAGCTTAAGAATATGATTGTATATATGTATATTATGTTGATAAAATTTCACTACATCACTTATTAAAATATAACGTTTTCGGCATATTGGCTTCTTCGATATCAACAGAATATTTTTTAAATTATTTTTATTTAGTATACAACAAAAAGCAACATGCCGAAAACACTTTATTAAGTGTTGTAGTGAAATTTTACCAACATAATAAATATTAAACACTTTGTAACCACACTCAATGATATTCTGGATTGTATCTATATACTATTTGAAATAAAACATAAATTGACCACACCAAATAATTAAGGTTAATGCTATGGTTTTTTTCAGTACTATTTCAAATTTTGAAATCAATCAATTTGTTGGGTCTCCTAAACCTAGTGTTAAAAATTTCAAGTGCCTTCCAAATAAATAATCCCCCATCCCAAATAATTTTCCCTGAACCCATAACAATATAAAGTTGTGTAATGGAATTGCATCAAATCATGTAAAAATCTTTCAGAATTAAAACATTGAATTTGCAAAACTAATTTTTCAGAGTATTACCAGCAAAATCAATCCCCAAAAGCATAATAAAGCCCAAATAATTTAAATTTAGCTTACTTTTTTGGCTGCAGCACCAACTTTGCTCTTCTTGGTGCCTCGCACCTTCTTCATTCTGTTCTTACGCTCCTTACGTTGTTTCCTCGTCTGCTGCTTCTTTTCAAAAAGACCGTGGCGGGCAAGTCTGTGTTTGGGTTCAAATTTCTTAGCAAAATCTAACGTGTCATAGATTAAAGCAAATCCAGTAGATTTGCCGCCACCGAAGTTCGTACGGAAGCCAAATGCAAAGACAACATCAGGAGTAACTTTGTACATTTTAGCGAGTTTGTCCCGGATGTCCGTTTTCTTCACAGAAGGCGCACCTGGATGCAGAACATCCACAACCATTTGTTTCCTTGCCAACAATCTGTTGGTCATGAATTTGCGAGTGCGTATCGTCGCTGTTCCTTCAGACTAAAACATAAGCAACATATTAATGAAAATTATAATTTCACCTTTTGAAGATTCTCTTATATCCAGGCCCAAAACACTTTATGGTTTGCAACACGTTTATTGCGGATAAATGTTCGGGCATTTACATTAAATTGAGGTTAACTCCTCAAACGTCACTTTACCATGTTTATAATCTGAATAAACTACCACTTTTGCACAAAATATTAATCAAAACACTTCGCGGATATATTCTTTTAATATCCCTGGGCAATTTTTGCTATATTTTAGCGCAGATGATCGCTATTTTCAACGATTTTATTTACGTACCATTTTGCCTTAAAACTCGACCGCTGGAAAAAGAGCGCTGACGTGCGGTAAACTTACGTACTAACATCGGTTCTGGTGGCGCAAGTTTAAATAACAAATACAGTGATGCCAAGTCAACAATTGTACGAAACTGCAGAGGCCACTTTTGTAGCACGTATTTAAATTAAATAGAAAATGGTTATTTAACTAATTCCGAGAAAAAATCAATAACAATCAGTATTATCAATCTACAAATAACTCAAGATAATAAAGCAAAAATAAAGCAGCACGGAACACGTCCGTACATGTCAAAGCAGAATAGAAACATGCCTAAAATATGAAGAACAACAACAACGTAGACAATGTATTTCAAGTACTTAGTGAAATTGGAAGAAAACAGTAGTGGGGTGATAAGCTACTACAAACTACTCGTATAATTCGCGTACTGGTAAGTTAAGCTGCGCGTTAAGTTGGTTGGATCGCATCAGTCACGTTAGTCACTTGGGTAAGCTCAATCAAAAAACATTGTTGCGATATGGACGTGGTAGACGGAAATTGTATTGGTAAACGTAAACATTCCAAAGATAATGAAAAAAATGGAAAAAGTATTCAGCATAAAATGACGTAATTTAATAGTAATTATTTGAAATTGAAAGTTTTATAACTTTTTTTTTTTTTGTTAAGGAACATTGAGCGGGAACAGCAAAACTCACAACTCAATTCGTTTCACTATTCCATGGATTACAAATACCGCGGAGAAGTTTTAATTTTCAATCATGAAACATTCTGTTTTAAGAATCTCGCCCATCCCGATGATAATCCACCACCGAGGATTGGAACTGAAGTCGATTGCAATACCATTAAGTCAACTATGAAATTTCTTGGGTTTAATTGTACTGTTTATCAGGATCTAAAATACGAGGATATGAAAGATGCTTTAAAGAGAGGTACGTTTTATAGTTTATAATTTTCTAATATTTGTTTAATGTTTGAAAATGTTCTCTAGCTTGAACACCATTCAGAAATGAAATTTTAATTCTTATCATGGATCTAGATACTTTTCATAATATTTGGGTTTTCATCATGAAATGAATTAAAATAGTATTTTAACGATTGTAAAGCTCATTATAGCTAGTTAACTTTCTATTTTTTACGTAGCTGCAAATGACGATCATTCCGATCGGGATTGTTTTGTGGTATTCGTACTCACTCACGGCGAATTAGGTTGCTTGTTCGCTTCCGATAAAATATACAAGTCGGAAGAATTGTGGAGTCCATTCGTTGAAGAGAATTGTCTTTCTCTGAAAGGAAAACCAAAACTGTTTTTTATACAAGCTTGTCAGGGATCAAGACTGGATGCGGGCATAACTATGAAAAGTGATGCAAGGGGAAAAGTGAAAAGGTTGTCTAGTATTCCAGATGGAAAACCAATTTTGGATGAAGATATGTACGTGCCTCACCGGTTTAATACAAAGCCGGACTTTCTTATTTGCAATAGCACCGCGCCAGGTAATTTTCATTTAAATGAAATAAATGTAATAACAATCCAAATATATCTCTGTCAATATGTATTTTAACAGGATACTATGCATGGCGCAATATAAACTTTGGCTCATGGTTCATGCAAACACTTTGCACTGAATTAAGGAAAAACGCATACACGAACCAGCTGCTTCATATCCTTACAACTGTTAATTTGTACATATCTGTGAACAAAGAAAGCGCACATCCTGATCCTGAGATGGATAGGAAGAGACAGGTGATTTGTATATCCAGCAACCTTACAAAGTTATTGCTGTTCACTAAGAAGAATTGATAAAAATCACTGTAGTGGAGAATATTATTAACAAATTGCCTATATATTATTTATTTACAGTATGTCTTGTTTACAAAAGTAAAATTTTATTCATAATTTATATTTTTATTGTTTTTTTTTTCTTTCTTTTAATCGTTTTACTTATATTTTCTATGTGTAATGACTTTTGTACCATGCATGTCAATTTAATTAAAATTTGGTATTCAATTACTTAACAGAAGGCACTCAAAAACAACAAGTATTGCCATTCTATGAATAAATCAAAATAAAGCAAAAGTAAAGCATCTCAGAACATGTTCAAATCTGGCGAAATAAGATGGTACGTCTCTGTGACAAAAATAGCAAAAACAATGATAGGCGAACTGAGTGCTAAAAACTACCCAAGTTAAGCTCTCTTGGTCGTGCCCGTTGCGTTAGTCTCTAGCGTAAGCCCAGACGAAAAACATTACAATATAAACAGGGTAGACAGGGTGGTAACAAGTGGTCAACAAAAAAGTTGCAATTTAAAAGTATTTGTTTGAAGTTGGAAGCGGGAACAGAAAAACAAAAGTTTTAATTTCCAATCATACAACGTTCTATTTTACTATCTAGCTCATTCATTCATTACCAAAGACTAAAACACATTGTGATACCATCAAGTCAACTATGAAATCTCTTGTTCTTTTTGTTGCTGATTAGTATATGCTGCTATTTCCGAACATGAATCTACATACTTTCTATAATGTTAGGATTTTCAACATGACTCAATATAATATTTTAATAATTACAATGTAGGTATGTGAGTCATTGATTGTGCATTAGCACCGTCTCAGGTAATTTTCATTTAAATTAAATTTAATACCCTTTACGATGACATTTTCTGCCGGGTGAGGTAGCAAGAACATATAGGTATAATAAAAAACATTTTACATAAATTAGCTTATAATAATGATATATTTTGATACTTCTTGTTGTCGCCGCTGAACACAAATATAAATATAATGGTTCATGGTTAATCAGCAAGCTTTTAAATAAAATATATTTCTAAACAAACTAACCGAACACCCTTTTAAGAACAGACAAGTATATCTAACAACCTTTTCTATGTTATTGCTGTTTAGTAAGAAGAATTGATAGAACTTTATTTTTATTGTTTCTTTTCTTTTAATTAATTAAGTAATGTTGTAAGCAATTAAAGTAAATAGTTATATGAATTCATAATTGGGTAGGCAATCAGCATCAGGAGGCGATATAAGATGGAAACATAAGAGAGCGAGAAGCAAATGCAACTTGAGCGATACACGAGAGACATTTTCCTATAACTGGCTAGTCTTGTGTACCATCGATGTAAAGAAGATATTACGTTCTTTAAAATATCGTTTGTCTGTAACTATCATTGTGAGTTCAAACGGAGCAAGCTAATTGTCATTTCTAACATATTTTGACGAGTCTGGTTTTATTTTTTGGCTTAAAAGTGACATTTAAGGTATGTTAATAATCTATTAAATTTAAGAATGGGTTTTTTAGACATTCACTATTTACCTAAACATTATACATGTATTTGAAGCCTAATAATAAGCGTAACCACTTTATCTGCAATCCCGTTTCTAGGAAAACAATATAACTTAAAGACTCCCGCTTAGGGCACCTGTTTAGGGACCTCCAGAAAAACTGCCAAAACATGTTAATTTGTATGTAAGAGAAAAGCTAAGATAAGTTTGTACCTAAAGCCATTTGATTGATAAATCCGCCAATGTTAACATATATTTGAAAATAGTCAAAAGATATTAAGTGGCCGATTATCAAGGTAGATTCTCTTAAGAGCC